>PXOB01000297.1:0-24372 GCA_003012115.1 Trichothecium sympodiale
GGGGGGGGGGGGGGGGGGGGGGGGGCACTTGCGCTGCCAGCTGTACCGGCGCTCTTGCGACATGGGGCTCGGTGTGCCGTTTAATATCGCTAGCTACAAGTACGTTCTGTTGACGCGCATGCTCGCCCGCGTGTGCGACCTGGTGCCAGGGAGCCTGACGCACGTTACAGGTGACGCCCACGTTTATATCAACCACGCTGATGCGGTCAAGACGCAGCTGGAGCGGGAGCCTAGGGGGTTTCCATGTTAGATATTAACAGGGAAAAGGGCAGCAGCATCGGCGGGTAGAAAGCGGAAGACTTGATCATCTAAGCTATAACCCGCACAAGTCGATACAGATGCAGATGGCTGTACGGAGTATAAGTTGGTCTAGATGCAGATAGCTGGATAGACTACTACGTAGATGCTAAAGACATGAAAGAACACAGACAAGAGACATGATTAGTGATATAATGTAGAATTGATCTACCAGTCTATTCCAGAATCCAGGCCATTAAACAAATACTGCCTATAACAGACAAACACTGCCAATGACAGCCAACAAACGACGCTATGGTGTGGTATCAAGTGGTCGTAATCAGTCTATGTACAAAGAGGCAAGACGGAACTATATACCGTGAATCCTCCACGAAAGCCAAAAAAAAAACAAATCATTACAATAATGGGTAACGTATGTGTGTGTGTGTGTGTTTATGCCATCATGACTGCGGCACCTACAGCGACGACTGCAGGCCAGAACCCGACAACCCTCAACACGGCAGCGGCGTTTTCGACGTACTCCTTCCAATCATCCTCGTCGTCGCTCTGAAGCGTGGTCCCCTTGGGAAGGGTACCGTTGAGCAGAATCGTGGTGGTGCCGTTGACCTTGGAAATGTTGACGACGCTCTTGTTGAGCTTGCTGTAGTCGCCGTCCTGGATGATCTCCTTCCAGTAATCGTTGTCCTTGATCTCCTCGCAGCCGCACACCTCCTTCTCGGTGCAGCCGCAGATGACGGGCCGCTCCTCGTCCTTCTTCGACGTCTTGTTGTAGTAATGGTGATGGTAGCTGTAGGGGTAGGCGTATGCGCCAGCGGCCCAGTAACCGGGCCAAAAGGCCAGGGCGGAACCGGCGTAGAAAGAAGGGGTGATGCCGTTGCTGCCAGGCGATTTGTTGCCCGCCGTGTAGGGAACCCGAGCACCGCCGCCGTAGTACTTGCCACCCGCAAAGTTGGGTTGGGGACCGGAGCCTAGTTTTGAGTAGCCGCCAACGTTGCTGTTTGACTTGGTGTTGTAGCCTTGGCCGTTTCTGCGATCGTGATTAGTATCGACATTTAGCGAATGATTAGAGAGCACACTCACGAGCTACCACGACCGCCGCCACGACCGCCGGATGAGGAACCTGTTTTCTTGTGTGAGCTTTTTGAACTTTTTGGACGACGACCGCGAGAGCCTCCACGAGAACCTCCACTGCACCGCCTCCGAATCCCGCAGGAAAGAGATCAGGGGGGAAACCAAGAGAGGGACCCGGGGGAGGACGACGAGAAGGGCCACGAAAAGGACCCGGGGGAGGACGAGAAGGGCCAGGGGAAGAACCAGATGAAAAACCAGGGGGAGAAACAGGAGAAGAACCACCACCGAGCGTACCTCCGCCGCGACCACCACCGCCTCCGCCTCGACCTCCTCCACCACCACCGCCCCTTCGCTTCCAGAGTTGCTTGAAATCGACAGAAGCATCATCACCCTCCGGCACCTCGTCGCCGCGTACATCTACGCGCGAGACATTATGCCTGGATTCCGACGCCGTCGGATCAATAACACCGGCAGCAGCGGATGTGAGAAGAAGGGAAGAGAGGAGAGCGAAGCCGAATCGCATAATGAAATATAGAGTGTAAGTCTTTGCTCCCTTTGATGATTTCGAAGAAAAATCTTATCGGGCGCCGATAGCGTGTGAACTTGGTGTTACGTCGGAAAGGTAAGAAATTAGTATTAATAGTAGCCGCAACGTTGTTTATCAAATGAAATGTCTGGCGACAAGGCTGATGATGATGATGATGTAGTTATAAGAGAGAGGAAAAAAAACAAGTCTTGGCTCTCGTGATTTGTCTGGGGGAGGACAAACGGGATGTGGTGGAATGGCGGTCCCCTTTAAGGCCCTGGGGTCTTGGCAGCAGCAAGCAAACTCCCTTCCCTGTTCTACCGCCGGCTGAGGTCAAAGCAGCAAAGATTTTCCGGCGAATCAGCCTCGTCCCTGACACTCTAAAATGCCCAGGGAGGAGTGGTCCAAGCGTGGTGGAGGAAGGAGCAAGCTTGCCTGTGGCTGTGGGAACGCAGGTGATCTCAGCAAGAAGAAAGTTGCGGCAACAGGTGGTCTTTGCTCTTAGCGTCTTGGTGCTCCGTGCTGTGCTACCAGCTTCCTTCTCTCCCGGCGACGAAAATCCTGGTCCTTTTTTCTGGAGTGGCGACCCGGTGAAGTCACTATAGCTGTTTTTGGAGTCGATGACGAGATTGAATAATATTTGGTATGTAAAGTGTTTGCAGCCTTTTTGGTGGTTTGTTCGGTAAAAAACAAGTATTTTCTGGGTATGATTTTGTGAATTTATTTCTTTGTGATGCAGTTCTGCGATGATGATAATGAGTTGGAGAGTCTTCTTTTTATACGCGAGATATGTCATTTAACTTTTCTTCCTCTCTTTTGATGAAGAAAAAAAAAAGAAATGCCCATACAACAATGCACCTGCCTTTGATTTGTTTTGTTGTTGGCTGCTTATTTGGCTAAAATGCAGGAGCTAATACTACGCAACTCAGTTTGCCCCTGCGAAGTAATTTTTCCAGCTGCCGCATTGAATACCTTTCTCGGAAGTAACAAGATGAATTCTTTCTGGATGTCAAGTTTAATTTTTCATGGGAAAGGGTCAGTCAGCCTCGGGCCCCTAGTTGCCGCCTGGCGTGGACGCTATTCATGATAAGTTGGGTATTTGCGATGTAGATAAAGCCCAAAAGGAGTAGCCGCCGATAACATCATGGTCGGGCGGCGATGCAAATTAGCGGTATGGTTTTCCATTTTACCTAGTCCCGTAAGACGGACGAATTTCGGGTACGAGCAGCCCTATTAACGTTTGCCTTGGCTGCACGAGCCTCGTGGCGACAACGCATCCCATCATCGTTGTTCCTTGCAAAAAATGTAAAAAAAAAAATTGGTTAACAAATGATCAAAGTGCAGATCTAGGAACCGATCAAGTTTATTAGGTCATCTTGCAGAAAAGCCACATGCAAATCGCCCACGCCGCACATGTTCCTCCCAACAGCCTGGTTGTGGTGGATTGCTGCTGGTGTTTGCTGTGGCTGTGGCAGTTGTGATAAAAAACTTACCGAGATCGGCGAAGCTATTTAGACATGATTCCACACACTTGTGGCCGTGCAACGAACCCCGTTTATCGTTGGTTTATCCTCACCGCAAAAAGGCAACCCGAATTTCCTAGACTATGAATATGTATTTGCTGATACCCAAAAAGATCAAGATTGGTACAAATGGGGGCAAATCTAGATAAATGGTTGGGCCACCTAATACTTGCTTGTGCGAATATGATGCATGCAGCCCTGTCGCGCGAGAACTAGAAAGACAATTGCTATTTTGCGGGCTTGACACTACTTCGATAAAGTTCAAGTCTGCCTTAAAAGGCAGCATGTAGCGAACTATTGGAATATGATTGCTATCAGCCTCGGCGCTTATATAAGCCAAGAGAGACTTTATAGAAAAAACATATTCCATTTCTTCGCAGAGACTTTATGCCTTACTGGCGCGGCTGCACTTGGTATTTAGGCAGCTGCGGAGAAAAGGAAAAGAAAAAGAAGAAAAGGCTATTAACTCTGTAAAGTGGACGTATCCCTCCTTCGCTCTGTGGAAGTTATCAAGGCGCCTAGATGTGAGTTGGGTAGGAAGTCACCTCAGCAGTATGAACGCCATACAATGTCTCGCACACCATATCAAAAGCAATATACTCACAAATCTCAATAAACACCATAAATCAAACTCCTCGTCTAACCAGCAATTTACTCCGTACTCACACCACCAACACTATTGAAACCCGCTATTCTTCTTGCTCGCGTACCTGTACTGACCCATCTCGTCGTGATACAGGTCGGGGCAGATCTCCCCCTTCTTCCCCAGCACCCACTTGCGCGTCCACCACGGCAGCACGGTGCCGACCTGGTACCCGGCGTGCACTCGGTCCGGCACGCTGAAGACGTGGTCGAGCTCCTCGAGTGACTTCTGCTTCGTCTCGGGTACGAAGAGGAAGATGAGGGCGAGGGCGACGAGGTTGAGGCCGGCGTAGAAGCCAAAGACGCCGGCGGCCGTCATGGCGACGAGCATGCGCGGCAGCGTCAGGGAGAGGATGGCTGCCCAGAAGTTGCTCGTTGCCACTGCCCAGGACATGCCGATTTCTCTATGGCTCAGGGGAAACACTTCTGCCGAGTACCTGTCAACGTGTTAGTGCCTTTTTTTCTTTCTTTCTTTGGCTTCCCCCTTTTTGAAGATGGAAAAATGATTTTTCTACATGTGCACTCACATGAATGGTACAGGCCCTTCGCCTGGGGAATAAAAGGCTGCAAAGATATAGATGAACGTGGAAACAGAAGCAATGCGCGCTGTGCTGTCCTCTTTGTTCGGTTCAATCAGATAGCAGAGACCAGCGGCTTGCAACCACGTCAGCAAACATTTCCAAGTTTTTACACTAAACACATAAATGAGTTGATGCTAGAACCTACCAAGCAACGACCAAAACATGTTCGGAAAAGTAAACAGCAGCAAGGCCCGGCGCCCAAACGTGTCAATGGTCCAGACGGCCGGCCAGGCAAAGACAAAGTTGACCAGGCCAAAGCCAAAGCTGGCAAACAGCGCCGTGTAGTCGTCGACGCCGCTCTCCTTGAAGATGGTGGCGCTGTAGAAGCTGATGATGTTGATGCCGCACATCTGCTGCGCAATCATGACGATGCCCGACGCCCACGTCGCGCGGCGCACGCGCGGGATGGTGAAGAGCTCGACGAAGCGTGTAAACATGTTTCCCTCGCCCTCAACTCTCCTGCCCTCTGCCGCCGTCGTGACCCCTTCCTGCTCCAGCTGGCAGTTTATGTAGTAGAGATCGCGGGCGGCCTGCAGCGGCGTGTTTCGCAGCTGGAGCAGGGACTCCCATGCCTTGACGTATCTCTTCTTCTTCAGGTACCAGCGGGGGCTCTCGGGGCAGAAGTAGGTTCCGATGAGCAAGGGGATGGCCGGGATAAACGCAGATCCGAACTGGAGGCGCCATGACATTGCGCCAGTCTTGCCAACAATCAAATTGGCGCATGTCCCCAAAAGGATGCCTTTTTGTCCTTTTAGTATTTGACAAAGGCCAGTATCTCTGGCAGCTACAATATGTGAAACTTACCGAATGCCGTCCAGACTTGCCATGACATGACCAGCCCACCCCGGATGATGGTGGGCGAGTTCTCGGCTGAAAACACGGGCACCGTAACCTCCTTTAACCCCATGCCGATGCCGAGGAGCATCCTGCTGGCTGCCAACTGTCCCCAGGTCTGCGACGAAGCCATGCCGAACGGGGCGAGCAGCGAAAAGATGGCCGCGATGAATATGACGCCTCGTCGACCAAACCACCAGTTGAGGGGATCCGACACCCATCCCGCACTAGGTGACCTTTTATCAGTGGCTGTACAAGGCTTTTTCCTCTCTCAAGAGAAGAACCGGCTCGCACTCACAAGAGACAGATTGTAATGTAGGGCATGGAATTGACAAGACCAATGATCCAGCTGTTCCTTGCGCATTCGCCCTGGTTGGCAATAGGACCGCAAGAAGAACCGGCGGTATCGGGGATGCCCAAGGCCTGATGAAACGTCAAGTTGGCACCGTTTGAACCAGTCTGCGAGAGTGCCCCTCTATGTTAAGATTTCTTCTTCTTCTACTTCTGACCATGCCAGATAAGAAAGGACGAGCTCACCTGATCCCATCCCTGAATGGCAGCAGCAATCGAGTTGAGTATAATGGTGTAGTACAACGGCCTCGGGTGCTTCCACCGCTTCGTCACCTCCTCCCTCAGTGCCACCTTTTCGGTGCCGTCCAGCTCGTCCAGCATCTCGAACCTCCAGGGCTCCTGGGCCACAAGGGCGCCCTTTTGCAGCAGCGGGAGTATCTCGTCCGGCAGGCCCTTTTCGCGCTGAAAGGTGGCCACGTCGTCGAGCAGCTTGGCGCGCGGGATGCCGCGCAGGGGGTTCTTGATGTGCCCGCTGCCATTTTGCGTCGACGGCGCGGGGTTCTCGACCTCGACGTGGTTCGCGACGCCCTTGTCTGGGTCGTGCTGCCGCAGCCGCAGTGGGGTATCTGATGGCTGGGGCTCGTCGCTGCCCGACAGCTGTAAGTACACAGCATAAAAGACATCCATTTTTGTCTCTTTTTTTTTCCTTTGAAACTCAGACTGGGCGGATGAGCTACGGTCGAGGGTTGGCCTCATCTTCGATTCTCTCGTCGCCGGCCATGATGGTATTGAAAGCTTCGTCGGGGGGATGGCGGGGGGCGGGGGAATGCTGCTTGGAGGGATGGCCCGAGGAATGTGTGATGTTACGGCGCAACCGCCCTGGAATAAGGGAGAAAGTAGCACCAGGTCATTGTCTTGAGAAATGAGACAGAAGTAGTAGGTTGAGCATAGATATAGGCATCAGCGACATGGATCTGACCAACCTTCATGAGGTAGGGTATAGCCTCATCTTTTGTGACACGAGGGTGCGTATCTTAAGAGAGAATGGGGGTGATTTTTCTTTCTTTTTTTAGCCGACTTGGTCATCTGCCTGCTGCGCCGCCCGTGGTACCGTCATAGTACGAATCATGTACGGGTGGTTGCAGTGTCGACTGTAAACATACAGAAGCCGTTGTAGTCAAGAAATGGCTAGAGCTCACAGATAAAACGGTCGGGCTCGCAAAGACGTCAGACGTGAAAGACAAGATCGTGGAAATGTAAAGAGGCACTTCCTCGCACAAGGTCGCAGAAGATGGCCGTCCTCACACAGGCATGTATTGGTGTCAGATCAGAAACCCCCCTCAGCCTTTTCTCTAATACCTTTTGTTTCGCAGCCAGTGGCGAGCGCATCATCTAACAATTTCGGGGCCAAATAGGGCTGGGGACTAAGATATGCACGTCAGATTGCGTGATGTATGATTCATCCGGGGGAATGGGTTTGGCTTGCAAGTCGTGGGGCGATTGATTTTGCAAGGCTGTGGAAATCAGCATAAAACCAAACATCTTGTGCTTTGCTTTTATGATAGGCGAGTACATCCCTTGAGCTCCTTCCCCAATCTTCAAATGTTGCTCTCAGACCAGCGACCCCGCATCCTGCTGCCACTTTCTGTTGCTCAGTCAGGTGATTACCAAGTAAGGCAAATCATCGCTCTTTCCCATTTACATTTACGGCATTTCTTCACGAAGAAAATCTTCCAGCTGCGCGTAGGCATCCGCCAGCATGTAAATCTCCCCCTCCCCAGATGAGACTAGCGATGAGACTGCCCATTCATATAATTTGTTTATAAATATACAAGTGTTCAGATCAAGCATAGTACCGGTCCCTGTTTATAAATGTATATATAAACTTATTAGGACTTTTATAGAATTGCAGCAGAGCTTACCAATAGTGGCTAGAGATGCCGGTACACTAACTTGTGTGGCCTCACTGCATAGTCGGTCAAGTTGCACCGAGCATGACGATCTCAGAGGCTATGTCGCGTAGATATTCCCAGCGGTAAACCTTCTATATGTCGGCGATCTGGTGTTAATACCGAGTCCTCTTTGCCGGCCTAATACCCAAGAGCGAGATGCAAAGTATAGTTTGGCCTTGATCATATGTTGTAACGCGGGGTGACGTAGGCACAAACGTATAACAAAAAAAGAAAAGCTAAGAAGTATCTATATGAAAGTAATAGATGGGTAGATATTTTCCTATAAGTCCCTAGCTGCGGCTGTTTAAAGAAGAAGAAAAAAGGGGAAGGGGAATGCGGGCATTGTTTTGAATAGCTTCACCCCTTGGCTTAACGCCCATTAAAGGGTAAATAGAAATAGACATAGCGCTGAGGAAGGTGAATCAAGATTCAATTCATCTCTTTTCCTCTAACATCTTTATGCTGATATATATTCTATCGCCGTCCGCTTTAAATATCAATAAAAACTCAGCAGACGACGAATCTCACGAACAGCCTTATACTTTGTGATCCTCCCCAAGAATTAATAGTCTTGAACCTTTCCTCAAGGCCCCCCTTTATAAGAACTCGCTATAGAATTAAATATCCTCATCTCCTCACATCCTGCAACCATCTCGGCGCGGCCTATACACCTTGCTTCACGCCTCGCCCCCTTTCTATTTCGGAACATTTCCCCCGCAGACTACCTCGCCCCTACTAAAGAGCTTCGTGAAGAGGAACCTCTTCACTAGTGACCTTGTGTACAGGACGCTCTCGCCCAGCTGTATTCTCCTGGATGGACACCTCTACGTAAAATACCGTTCCTTTTCCAGAGTGTTGAAAAGAAGCACAAATCATGAAAACACCTCACGAGAAGGGTGAAACAGGGACTTCCTTTCCTGATTCGACAAAATTCCCTGGACGTCATACATACATGCTCCTGCGCAGGCCATTGGAAAAGATAAAAGAAAATCTGCAAGAGTACGTTGCCCAAAGACACGTTACACCACATCTTGAACTCACTCACAGTCCAGGGGTTGATTCTCACAGCGAGGCAATACAAATCAAAGCACGTGGGAAACCCGGTTGACTGAGTTTCGGCACCCAAGATCTTAGCATAAGCTGACTTTATAACCACAAATAAAGCTCGCTCGCGGTTCCAAACAAGGTTTCTCTAGTATTGCTGCTCTCTCTCAAGTCGTGGTTGGGAGTTTTGGTAAAGAAGGAAAAGGCTGTCGCGCGTGCTGGCGGGCCAGGGGACTCGGTTGGTGCTGTCTTTTAGGGGTAGCACTAGTTAACTTGCGTGCAAGGTGGTAGGTTGAAAAAAAAAGCGTGGTAGTGCGGCTGCCCGTTAGATCGAGATACATAGATACGGAAGGTGGCGCCCCACTTTGACCTGGAAAATGTGATTGCTTCCCGATGTCTCTGCTCCTTCCTTAAGTCCGGGGGTAGCTTGCACGTGAGACCCGTCGTACCCGCGGTCATTGCTCGGTGTTGCCATACCCTGGGTATTTTCTCTGCAAGGCCTAAGATGTTTGGTTGTACGTCGGAAGCGATTGGAGAAACTTTTTACAGCGTAAGCTGAGCAAACATTCCTGTAGTATATCATTTCGGATCCGGGGTGCCCCCTCGTCCATTTAATCGCAGGACCCTGGGCCCTTGCAACTAATCTCACCAAAATTACTTGTTGAGAGTCTTGGCTCGCATGCTGTAGGCTGATGCACGAATGAATGCAAATGGCCCTTTTCAACGTAGAGATTGATGACAGCTCACATGTTACTCGCAGCATCAGCATAACTCGCTTCCCACCGTAGTTATGGTTCCGAAGGCGAATAAGCTACATGTGATACTGGTTGACATCAGTTTGAACAAGTTTCTGATGAAGTTGCTGAAGAAAAAGGCCAACGCATGTATTACTATGTACGGAGTACGGAGAAGTATAGGCGAAACATCTCAGTCACAAATCGTAGCTTGCCAGCAATGCCTGCTGCGATCTATGCAGATCACGTGATAAATCTGCAGGCATCTGGGCGTGGCCGTGGCTGATTGGCTGCAAGTGGCTGAACGACAGGACCCCCAAGGGCCCCAACACCGGTCAGATCCGTTGTCCGACATGCATTCCATAACATTCCCGGCGTATTTTCGAAACGAAGACCCTTTCTCCGTCTTACACACAAAGCAAAACCTCTCACAACTCTATCTTTTTTCCAGCGCCATATTTCGATCTAGAATCTCCCGCCGAGTTTGCCAGTGTTCACAACCGCCCCAGTCAAAACTCTGCTCATCATGAGCGCTTCTTCAAGCGTCGCCCGCAGGGCCGTTGCGCGGAGCCCCTTGCTGGGAAACGGTAAGCTTTCCAACCTTGACGTCGGACTGCCATTAAAGACATACCACAAAGACCGATTGCTGACAGCCTGTATAGCCAGAGCCCTGCCCCGTGGCGTCTCCCCCGCCCTCATCAGCCGCCACATTCGTCGCAATGCCCAGATCCCTGCCTTGGCGCTCCTCGTCCCTCATCGGTACATCAGCACAGAGCACCACCAGTCGAGCGGGTCCTCCGGACCGCCCCCGGGGTTCAACGCAGAGCAGGCTAAGAAACCGCTCGCCAAGGAGGATGCCGCTGCGGAGAAGAAGACCGAAGCCAGCAAAGCTGCTTCATCAGAAGTAACTGCTGAGACCGAGAGCAAGATGGACGATGTCGAAGCAAAGAGGCTCGATCTTGCCGAGTCAAAGGAGGCGTTGAAGAAGGACAAGGACGATAAGAAGCTGACGACTTGGCAAAAGGTCAAGAAGGAGGCTCGCCATTACTGGGACGGCAGCAAGTTGCTCGCCGCTGAGGTCAGGATCAGCTGGAGACTGGCCCTCAAGATGGCTTCAGGTTACGAGCTCACACGCAGAGAGAGCAAGCAGCTGCGCCGTACCGTACAGGATCTAGGTCGTCTGGTCCCCTTTTCAGTCTTCATCATTGTGCCTCTGGGCGAGCTGGTTCTGCCCCTGGCCCTGAAGCTGTTCCCCAACATGCTGCCCAGCACCTTTGAGGCGCAAAAGTCCAAGGATGCCAAAGCCAGCGTGCTGCGCAGCACTCGCAAGGACGTCAGCGAGTTCCTGAGACAGACGCTAAAGGAATCGGGTCTGCCGCTGAGTGCTGCCACTGCGCAGAAGGAGGAGTTTTCCAACTTCTTCCGCAAGGTCCGTTCCACTGGGGAAAAACCCAGTGCCGAGGACGTCATCAAGGTCTGCAAGGTCTTCCGTGACGACCTTACCCTCGACAACCTCTCCCGCCCCCAGCTAGTTTCCATGTGCCGCTACATGAACCTCAACACGTTTGGCACCGACATGATGCTCCGTTACCAGATCCGCCACCGTATGCGTCAGATCAAGCGGGATGATAAGGCCATCAGCTTCGAAGGTGTCGATAGCCTGACGGTTGCCGAGCTCCAGAACGCCTGTGCTGCTCGCGGCATCCGCACCCACAGCGTCTCTCCTGCCCGCATGCGCAACGATCTCCAGACCTGGTTGAGGCTGCGTCTTAAGGATGGCGTTCCCTCGACTCTCTTGGTTCTGGGCAACGCCTACATGTATGGCCAGGGCTCTGGCGAGTCCTCCAACGACCAGATTGATGCTCTCATTGGTGTACTCTCTGCTATTCCCGAGGAGCTCTACCACGAGATCGAACTTGAGGTCCACCATGCTGAGGGTGCTGCTACCAACAAGCAGCGCCTCGAGGTTCTTAAGGAGCAACAGGAGCTCATCGAGGACGAGAATGAGCAGAACGAGGAGAGTCAGAGCACTGGGTTTGCCACCCCTCGCGACGTTGATGATATTGACGAGAATGAGGAGAGGCAGGCCAACGCTGAGGCTGCTGGTGCGGACAAGGACCAGGCTAAGGAGATGGTGGGTGCTGAGAATGATCAGCCCAAGGCCGAGGAGCAGCAAAAGCACCAGCAGAAGGAGGAGTCCAAGTAAATTGACCAACTCCGCTGTGTATAAAATCCAAGCCAGGTTGTCACCCCCTCTTACTCTCCGACTCTCATCTTTACCACACCAATTCACTCACTCCAACTGACGACTTGGACTTGTACAACTAGAGTTTTTCACTAGTGTTTCTTCTTTCCTTTTTTGTATGATTGTAACGCTATAGAGGATCACCATCTCTTGGAGCCAACAAGGGCAGCGCGGGCGCGCGTGTGTGAAAATTACAGGAAAAATCAGGCCAGGAAATAAACCACTCTTTGCATCAGCGAGTGGACAGGGACATGTCTGGTATAGACGGGGTTTCTTTTTTGGGCTGAAGCAGAAAACATTACTATATAGACCTGATGCATTTTTTAACTAGACAATTGAGTCTTGTGTACAAACCCTTTTACGTACATTGAATGTGGAACTGTAAGTGATGCATGCATTCTTGGGTGTGTCTTGTGTACAACTGTGTACAGGTGCAGTTTACGCCGGTTGCTTGGAGCTTATCGTGAGCTGCGTCATCGCATCTGGATAAGGCGCTAGAAGAGGACATGTTGGTAAAGGTATTGAAATACGACAACGGACAGAGGGTAATTTTTGACGATAAAATTAAATAGGCCACATATAGTAGCAAATGAAAGATTACTGTCAGATTGAGCACGACCATATATATGTACTACTACAAAACCTGCCTATCCGGTTTGTCGCCGAATGCGGCCAATGTCTAAAATCGATTACCATGTACTCCGTACCGAGTACGGAGCACGGAGTACATACGTCTATCACTAACGTCACCCAACTTGCCGAGCAGGCGACAGCCCACCAAGGCGCAGCTTCGCTCGCCCGCCCCCCACCATTGCCCGCTTAGGTACTTACTGCGACTGGCTTACCTCGACATAAACTCTCCAAACAAAACCGAAACATCACTCAGCCAAAACCCATAAACTCTCTGTAGTCTTTTCCACCCTGTCAGCACAAAGAACATCAATTCACCCCCTCTCCTTCGTGAATCCGGTTCCCCCTCACAAAACCCTAGAAACGGATATGCAACCATGGCGGTAACCGACACCCCTCAAAGCCAGCAGGATACCTTTTCCAACGTCACATGGAGCGACCACGTCCATGAGCAGCAGGAGCGCGCCATGCCTCCAGCTGAGGAGCCGGGGCATACGATGGACGGACCGGATACGGATCTCGAGTATGATTCTCACAGGCTAGGAAATGAGCGACTCAATTGCACCGTCGGGTCGCCCATCAAGGAGAATGACGGGACTAAGGATGCATTTGTCTCGTATCTCATCACCACCCACGTATGCCTCTTCTTCTTCTTTTTCTTCTTCATTCTTATCTAAGCCATGAAAGAAAGACATGTCGCTGACCCATGGATATAGAGCAGCTTCTCCTCCTTTAACCGCGAAACCACCACCGTGCGTCGACGCTTCACAGACTTCGTCTTCCTCTACAAGCAACTGAGCCGCGACTTCCCCGCCGCCGCCGTGCCGCCCATCCCGGACAAGCAGCGCATGGAGTATGTCCGCGGCGACCGCTTCGGCAACGACTTCACTGCCCGCCGCGCCCATTCCCTCCAGCGCTTCCTCGCCCGCCTGTCGCTCCACCCAACCTTGCGCCGAGCCCCCATCCTCCACAGCTTCCTCGAGAGCCCGGACTGGAACGCCACCATGAGGAGCCGCGGCACCAGGGGCTCGGGCGGCAGCGAGATGGCCAGCAGCATCGGCGGGGCGGGTGGTTCAGGCGGCTCAGGCGGCGGCGGAGGCGGCGGCGTCTTTGACAACTTCGCCGATACCTTCATCAACGCCTTCACCAAGGTCAACCGCCCCGACAGACGCTTCATCGAGGTCAAGGAGAAGTCGGACAAGCTGGACGAGGACCTCGGTCACATCGAAAAGGTAGTCGCCCGCGTCGCCCGCCGTGAGACGGACCTCGAGACGGACCTGCGCGACCTGGCCGAGCAGTTCCAGAAGCTCATCTCCCTCGAGCCCGGAGCCGAGGCGTCCATCCGCAGCTTCGCCACCACCGTCGAGGACTCGGCCTCGTCCCTCCGCAAGCTCCGCGAGGTCACCGACCAGGACTACCTCGGGTCCCTGCGCGACATGCAGGCTTACAGCCTGTCCCTCCGCCATCTGCTCAAGGCCCGCGAGCAGAAGCAGCTCGACCACGAGCAGCTGACCGAGTACCTCAACAAGTCCACCTCGGAGCGCGATGCCCTCCGCGGCGGTGGCTCCCACGCCCACAGCTCCAACCCCGCCGGCGCGGCCGGCGACTTCTTGCGCAATAAGATCGAGGATGTGCGCGGCGTGGACCACGAGCAGGCCCGCCGCGAGCGCGCCCGCAGGCTGGAGTTGCGTGTAGAAGAGCTTACTGCCGAGGTCGAGCGCGCTAGGGCCACGAGCGACCTTTTCGACGAGGAAGTAGTCAAGGAGGTGGGCGACTTTGAGAGGATCAAGAGGATCGAATTCAAGAGGCAGCTTGGTGGTCTGGCGGATGCGCATGTGCAGTTCTACGGCGACGTCGAGGACCTCTGGGGGCGGTACATCCAGGAGATGGAGGCCGAAGCAAAGTAAAGTGAGGTCCGGGATGTGAAATTCGGCTCTTGATTTTGCAAATTTTGCGGCGTTGGCGTTGGGAGGGATTGTCACTATACACTTTTTAACAAGCATGGTAGAGCAATTCTATGAATACTGCCCATCATTCTCATCTTTGGCGATGCATAAACACTCAAATACTCTGACGTTGATAAAAAGGTATACAGTAAATACTAACTCCCTAGACCAATGCTAATAACCATACTCAATCGATCTAGCAACTGCTTGTGCTTAATCTCCCTTCCATATCATGGAGCTTCATGCCATGTGATGCAACGCAATCAAATGAACCAAACAAACGACGGCTAGACAGCGACGATGCCTCGAGCACTACCTCCTCGTCGCACCTCTTGCGCCGCTACTGCTGTCGCCACTGCTATCCTCGCTTTCGTCACTATCGTTGTCGTCGCTGTCCCCGCCAACGACGTACTGATCTTCTTCTCTAGCCAGCGAACGTTGCTGCTTCTGCCCCCCGCGGCGAGACTCTATGCTCGCATCGCGGTCGCTGTAATCCTCAAAGTCGGAGTGGAGCTCGTCGTCGGAGCCCTCGGCGAAAGCGTCGTATAGCTCGCCGCCACGGGTCCTGCGGTTGCGTCGTCCACCTACAAGAGGCTTCTCGCTCGAATTGAGACCCTGGGCCTCGCCATCGTCGAGAATCTCAAATTCGTAATTGTTGCGGGAGGGGTCGTTACGCATGCGGCGCCTGCGTGCGACGAAGAGGAAGATTCCGAGGCCAGCACAAAAGACGGCAATGGTACCGATGGCGCCATAGATCCAAATCTGAGCCTTCTTGCTAGCACCAAATGAGGGAAGCCACGAGACCCAGTTAGAGTCGGAATCAGCCTCGCCCTCAGAGGGCTTACCCGCGACACCGGGCTCCTGGCCTGAGTTATCGGGGAACTCGGTGGGTTTGGGGGCATTGGTAGGGCGAATAGGGAGCTCGGAAGTATCAGTAGGGGCCTCGTGACCGTGTGTCTCAGCCGGATTAGCCGGTGCAGCTGTTGTTGAGGCTACCAACGAGACGGTGCTAACAATCTTGTCGTGGTCGGCATCGTCATCTTCCTCAGGCATGGGAAGAAGGGTAGCCTTCTTCGGGTCGATGGATTCACCCCAGAGCTTCAGGTGCCAATCAATGAATTTGCCTTGGTACTTGTTTGATTTTGTGTCACGGACAATCAAGGTCCAGCGACCAAGACCGCTTTCACCCCTAAGAAAGGTTAGTAATTAGGGTTGATGCTAACTTCAGGGTTTGCACCTACCAGTGAGCAACGCTCATGAAAGTCCAGTTGTTGTATCCGGTGGTGGCATCATCCTCCTTACGAGCTGTTGCGAGATGACTGACAACTTTCTCGGGGCTTATCAAATCGACGCTAATGTCACCACGACGGCCGTGCTCGACATTCATCGTGACCGTAATGTGCTCCACGCGGGCCAGGTTGGCCTTGGTAAGCATGTCTTGGGTGATTTCAAAATCAACGGCAAGACCCTCCTCGCCCTCGGGAATCTTCTTCTTCACATGCATCCAGGGTGAGAAGTACCAGGCCTGAGGCTTGACCAACTGCCAATCTTTGGCGAGCTCGACAATGCCCCAAGCGTCAATGGCGCCATAGCCAAAAGTGTGGCTGAACTGTCTGCCACTGGCCGTTTTTTGCCACTCCGGCTCCTCCGAATCCTCGACCGGGACAGCGGTGAGCATAGTGAGATACTGAAGATCTCTCCATGTCAGATCGGGGCGAAGCTGAAGAACTAGAGCATAGACACCGACCACCAAGGGGGCAGCTGCTGAGGTGCCACCATGCCCACTGTAACACTTGGCCTCACCTACGTCTGTTGTGTGCTACAAATACGTTAGAGTTGCTCATCCCCGTTAGGGCCGAAAACTTACAATAGAGTCGCCGCCACCACTGCTGTAAGCTACAACTAGCTGTGCAGAGCAATGTTCGGAGTAATAAGGATGCTTTCCTTCGCGGTCAACAGCACCAACGGTGACGCTGTAAATGGAGTTTGTGTAGCCATCAAAGTTACAGTTGTCCTCATGGAGAGCACCGTTCCCACTGGCAAAAACATAGACAGAGCCAAGGCCGTTGCGGCCCTCCTGGACTCCTCTGAGCATTGCCCTGCTAATAAGCGCGTCGGGTGCCTCCATGTGCTTCCCATCATCTGGTGGGCCCCACGAGCAAGAGTAGATGTGATTGTCTTGAAACTTGTAGACCAAGGCATCCGCCTCGTCGGCGTCTGTTATTTGACCGCTGAGGATACGAATACCAGCAACCTTGGAATCGTAGGCAACACCAACACCGCAGATGTCGTTGCGCCCAGCCGACACCTCACCAGCGCACCGAGTACCGTGCTTGTCATCGTCCAAAGTCGGCTTCGGTTCGGGGTCGTGCTCGTTGAAATCCCAGGAGCCTTCTGCGAAGTAGTTGTCCTTGAGGTCTTTGCTGTACATATCCAGGCCGTCATCGATAATAGCAACCGTGACGTTTTTCCCAGTAATGCCGTCAAGCCAGACATCAGTCACATTGATGTCATGACCGGGCTGACCAACGTTGAGCAGATGCCACTGCTGGGTGAAGATGGGATCGTTGATGTCCAGATCTCGCATCATCTTCTCCTGTCTCTCGACAGCTTCGGGGACAGCATGTCCAAAAGCCCTAGGCTTGGGCGCGGGGCGAAGCGCCGGAGGAGGGTATCGTTTCTGGTGAGGCGAGCGTGGGATTTGCTTCTTGACCAGCTTGACGCCGTCCAGGACATCAATTTCGTCGAGATCTCGTTTTCTGCGCCGGCGCTCTTTAATCTGAGGTTTGATGACATCGTAGTCGGCCTTGACGGTTCGAAAGACGTGGTGACCTTGGAGCGCATCGAGGCGACCCTCGTGCTCGAGGCCCAATCGCGCAGCGATGCTCTCGGGTTCTGTGTTATCGTCGAGATGGAGAACATAGTAGTCGTTGCTGTCGTAGTCTCGTTTGACGCGCGCCCCTTGTGACAAGGCGGCAAGGCCCGCGAGCCCTAACAGGGAGGAAATCTTCATGTCGAAATGTCGGGATTAAGATTGTAGGATAGGAGGAAGAGCCTCACAAATGCGAGAACGCGTTTAGGAAACGGGGGGGATGAACTGTTGCGTCGTCATGAATTCGTAACAATGAGGAAATTAGGGGCGAAAGTCTACAATGCAAATAAATATCGGTCAGCGCGCAGCTCAATTAGGTATCAGCAGACCTGACGAAATCTTTGACAGGCCCGTCCAAGGGTGAAAAAAAAAAGGGATTGCGACGATCCGGGGAAAGGGACAGACGTTGAGAGGCTGCCACAGGCGGGTAGCGTACCTAGAAAGGCCAGCAAGGCGTTTCCGAACTGGGTAGGACGTAAGCCCTTCTCGGATACAATGCGATAATAGTAGCTAATGGGCGATAAGTGCGTGTGTGCACATAGAACGGGCCTGCTTATGATGCAGGAATAGTGAACGGCTTGTGGGTTCCAAAGTGGAAAAGGATACACGGAAGAGACGGAGAGAGAGAGAATGTGTGTACGGCTTGACCGTCTCAATGAAAAGTATGTGTGGTAGAAGTGGTAGTGGTAGTGGCAGTATGTAATATGTGCCTATGATGTAGTTTGAAGCAAAGAATGAAGAGTCCAATCGCTGCAAGATGAACGAGAAGTCGTCTCAAAAATGGAATTGACTAGGTTAAGTCGGTAATGGCGATATGTGGGTGGGATGAATTTTAAAGAAAAGAAATAATAAACTGGGTGGCTGTTGCTATTCATGTTGTCTGTCTTGATACTTTTTCTTCGGAACTTCCTCCCTGTTACGCTGCTATACGGAGTACCTACTACCTGAAGTCCTACAGCGACTCGCACCTGCAGGCAAACTTCCTTCAGTGCTCTTACAAGTAATAGAGGCCACGAGTCGCGCTGAAGGAATCCACCCGTAACCTAGCATCTGGCGCCTTTGGGGCGGTGGCTATGCAGGTACGCCACCGTAGCGCAATTTTTGCATACCCACCTGTGTACCCCCCTATCATTCCACAGAAACTCCCCTCTCTCTCCTCTCTCCCCCTACCAGGGGGGCCTCGAAAAATACCAACGTACTCTGACCACCAAGATAACGCTGTGTGAGCGCGGGTATATTTTCGACCACCTTCTTAGGCCGACGTAATGGCTTTTCGCCAGGGGCAGGGGAAGTTCCCTCTCTGCATTTTTCGAAAGATCTGCATTCCCTCTGAAACGCGATCTGTCCATCGGAATTAGACACACGTCGTCCTTTCCCCATCGTCATTTCATCGGCTTCAAATGCTTGGCTCTTCCTAGATGGAAATTCAAGATGCATCGATTCACTGACACAAGCTCAACGGATTCCTCTAGTTCACAACAGTCACATGGTTTTTTTCCCTCTCATCTTCTTAGCTGAATCGCGAGCGGTGCATGCATCATGTGGTTCGATTATTACTCGATACTTTGCAACAGGAGCGTTTCAATGGCACAGCCCTGTTGTTCGGATGCAAGGTGTTCCGGATTCAGCAGGATTGAGGCGACTCGTGGGCTTTAAAGTCGAATCTTATTAGGCACTATAGTACCAATCTACTTGGTTACGGAGTGTGCGTATCTTCACACAGCTGTCGCATCCCTCCAACAAGTATATCATCTCAGAATCTCCAACACAGCCAAGTGTGAAGTTGTGGACATGGCCTCTTGTGTTGTTAGATGCAGCATGATTTATTACACTAGAGTCATGCTCAAAGAGCACCCTTGTCTTCCGCAATATGGGCAAAGTCCTTCAAACACTCCGACCTGTTCAGTGCTTTCCACCTGCCCTTCTTCCATCAATTCGCTCCCTCTGGCCCAAACTCGAGAATAGCAAGAGATTATGGTTATATACTATGACAAACGATTTATTTCGATTCCCAGCAGAAGCTTCCATCTGTACTCGTACCTTCTAGACCTACGAGATTGTCGATAGTACACTTCCTTCTAGTCGGTACCTCTGCTTTGCAGCTTCTTGAAGGAAAGGGGGGAAGGCCTATATGTTCACTGCTAGTGTCGGAGGATATAGAAGCCGCTGTTGTCAAAGTGGTCAATGGCCGGGCAACCTCATAGTCAGACCATTCCTTTCCTGCTCAAAGTCGAGATCATAGAGATTTCGTCTCTCGTAGTCACTTTCTAAAATCCAGGCGTCGAGGTTCAGTGTATATGTCATAGGCCGTCATTGTGCAATGCCTGAAGCGAACGCTGCTCACATCTCCGGCTTACCAAATTCATACATTGAATGTCAGTCAGTAAATGACTTGTCTAGGAAACTTTGGAACAAGAGGAAACATCTCGGCCAACAGACTCGCCATGTGCTTCAAGGAATAGTATGTTCATGTGCCATGGCTCTCGCAAATGATCAAATCAAGGGCGATCCCGACATCTCGGGATCTAGTGTTGGCGGCCCGAAAGTAGAAGGAGAAGCAACAAGACGGCGGCGGTCCAGTGGCAACCCAGTTTGACTACCTGTCCTGGTTTCACTATCTGACCTTTGATATCGTATGCTACCTTGCCTTTGGTGCACCCCTAATCGTGCTCATGACGGCGCCGACCTTCAGGACCAGGTCCGTTTTGATAGTCGAGGTCTCACGAGGAAGCCGTCCGAGATGCAGATTCCCCTTGCTCGTAGAGTGAGAGCTTCATCATGACTGTTATTATAATTGTCGACTTAACCCAACTATCCAATAGTTAGATACAAATTGTAGCTATCAAAGTCAAGATTTATTAAATCTATGGAAAAATGCACAAACTACTGCAAAATGATCCGTACCAACGCCGCCCCTCTGTGTACCTATTTCTTCTTTCTTGCCCACTTGCCCTCTATGCCGGATGTCTCCCTTGGTCGAGCAAAAAGTATGCTACATGGCCTTTTCTTTGTGAATCTCAATGCTCGGCGGCGCACCAGTCAACGCCTTGCACTGTGAATAGATTACGAATTGGGCCGACACCAGACCGCACGTCATGAAGATCCTGGGACCTAAGCCGGTAGTCAGGAGCCTGCGCGGCCCAAATTCCTTTGCGAGCTGGAACATCCTGGCCGTCGCGCCTTGGCTAGAGTCTCCTGCGCCCTTGTTGATGGCGGACAGCAACGTGTCGGCGGGATGCGAAAGAATGGCGGCGGCGGCACCGGCCATGAGACCCGAGGTCAGCTCTACGCCAACCGACTCGATCTGCGTGAGCCTGGCTTTGCGCTCAGGGCCCATGGACCGATAGATGATCTCGTTTACCGCCTCGTGCACGGAGAACTGGCCCACGGCGAAGGGGACCTGCTTGAACAGCAGAGGAGTGAAGCCCGAGTAAAACCCCCTGAACCCCTCCTCCCTCGCCATTCTCGCGAACCCCGACATGAGTCCCGAGGCGTAGCCGCGCTGGCTCACAAGCCTGATCCTCGTGGCCTCGAGGGGACAGAGCAGGATATCGGCAAAGAATTCTGCGGTGGCGCTGGCGCCGAGGTAGATGGCGGTACGGCTATTGGTGGCGGGGCCGATACCGCCGGCCAGCTCAATGTACTTCTTCTTGAAGAACTCGTAGCCGGCAAACTTGGCGCCGCCCTGGACAAGATAGCCAACGGCCGTGGGCCCGAAGCCGGTGAGGAGAGCTGATGCGCCCTCCTTGGCCACGATGGTGCGGCCCGCGCGGACCATGCTGAGGCCCTTCATCGAGTCATCGACCTGGATGCGCGTCTTGACGACATCGATGGGCGTGGCAGCCTATATATAATTGCTTGTGAGCGAAATGGGGGTCTTTCATCATGGCTTAAGATTGTGAGGCGCATACACCATGAGTAGAGGTGGCTGCCAGAGCACCGGCGCCAAAGAACTTGATATAGTCGCTGAGGGAAAAGTTGGGTAGATCATCATTCTTGGCCATGATGGTGATGGTGATGGTGGGGGGGTACCCTAGTCTATGCAGATGATGTATCTCTAGAAGATCGACAAGAAGTAATAGAAGGGCGCAAGTATTTGAAATGAACAGCGAAAATCGGACATCAGAAGATGAAGAGGAAAAGAAATATGATGATTTTTTTTCATTCTCTGGAATGTGAAGCCTTCAAATATGTTCTTGGCCCAAACACTCACAAATTCCCACGCATGCAGCGGATCGAAAACAGGAAGGACGATTGAAGCTCAATGACGTCGATTGCCCGTCGCTGCCGATTCGGAATTGAGCTGCCGAGGCTTATCGTTTAGCTACCCTTCACCACCACCGTCACTCCTGCCGACTTATCTGAGGACTATTGCCGTTTCATGGACTAAATAGCAGCTCCAATTAGGAACGTTCTTCTTCTTCTTTTTTCTACGTTTATATATAGAGAAACTGCTTTGGTGTGCGCCATGATGAGAGCAATTTCTTTCGGTAAATGGAATAATCATGAATCGCTTGAGCCAAAGGCAAGTGATGTATCCTCATATATTGAAACATTGCAAAAAAAGAAGAAGAAGAATAGATTAATGATTGTCTCTTTCAGACCTATCCTACAGCCGGATGATACTTAAAAAAGAAAAGAAAATCGCACAAGAATTAAAAAAAAAAAAAAAAATAAGAATTATGCAAATATATGACCACATCTTTGTTGAAAGTTCTTCTTCTTCTTCTTCTTCTCCTCTGGGAAAGTCGTTCATTATTATAGAGCCCATCTAAAAGCGTTCCTCGCTAATCCCATCACACCTGATCCAAGCTGAGCTGGCTCCCGCTCCCGCCGCTATCGCTGCCGCCGTCGCCGTCGCCTCGTCGCTATCGCCATACGACACCTCAATGACGTCGGTTCGCATAATATTCCCACCCCTGCTCTGCGGCGGCGGCGACTGAGGCGAGCGAGGCGACTGAGGCGACTGAGGGGAGCGAGGCGATTGAGGTGACTGAGCGGAAAAAGAGTCGTCGAGCGTCTGACCTTCTGCCGCCGCCGCCTTCTTCTTGTCGGGTCCGAGGATGCTATCCTGGGAATCGAGCGCGGTGCGATCGAGGTCCGACGACGACAGCGAGTGAGGGCCACGACGGCCAGACCTTTTTGCTGCGCTGCTCTTGGTGTTGCTCATCTCAAACTCGGAATTGTCGTTGTTGTTGTTGGTGTGCTTGCGGTTCTGGGAAGATTCGTAGACGGGGTACGAGGAGCCGAGGGTGCGACGGCCAAAGAGGAGATCTACCAGTGGCTGCAGGACGGGAATGCAGCAAGCGACGATGATGGCGGTAGCTTCGATACTGATTGATGTAGGAATCAGTCAGTTTTACATAGTAACCATATAGGTAGGATATGAATTTTACGATGATGAAAGAAGGAAAAAAAGAAACTCACATAGTCCAGACAACAAGGTCAGATGTATCATCTTGGTAGTAAGTAAGTTTAGTAAGTGAGAATCTCGGGGAGTGAAAAAAAAAAGAAATATTGGCAAATTTGCTTACAAGAAAAGTCGGCACTATTGAGTGAGGGCAAACGGGTACATTTGTAAATGGCAACAACAGTAGCCCTAAAGAAAAGAAGAAGAAAAGAGAATGAATCAGTAACCCGTGTTTATTTTTTTTTTATTTTTTTGGGACATCATCGAGAGGTGGTATTTTTCATAGCAAACGTACCCAGACCCAATACCCAGAGCTACGCAAAGGGCCAGCTTCTTGCGAATGTTCATCTGCAACTTTGCGAGTACAAAGGTAGGATAAACGGCGAGATACAAATCTGTAACTGCAGAAAAGGCTAAAAATAAAACTGATGAGCTTTTCGTATAATCAATCAAATCCATCATGATGGGAAAGAAGATGGAAAAAGGAAAAAGGAAAAAAAGAGGAAAAGAAAGAAGAAAAAGAAGAGGAGAAAAGGAACTGACCACCAGCAAAATAGGTATATTTGACAAGTATCATGCCATCAATGCAAGTCTTGTCAGTAATGGAAAAATTCCACTGGGACTCGACCGGCGTACACCGCGCATACAAAACGACGACGCAGCCCGAGAGAACAGCCAGGCAGAGACCCGACAGAATCCAGAGAAAAAGCTTGTGCAAGGCGGAAGGATTCATGCTCCTCACCAGCAGCGCGACCACGGCCAGCTTGGGGATGCCAAAAGCCATGATGCCGAAGGGGAAGCCGAGGACGGTCCAGAAGATGGCTCCCTGCTTCAGCTCCGTCGTCAGGAGATCAAAGTGCTTGCCGTTGCCGTGCTCGACGGCGACAATCGCCATGGCTGTGGAAGCCCATTGGAAAATCTGGACTCTTATAATTTTAGTAAAAAACCCCCTTTTTTTTTCTTCTTTTTCATTTATTATAGATGAAGATGAAGAAAAAGTAAAATGCAAATGTCAAAAAAGGAAAGAACAAAACTCACAACTGAGGGTATCACAAGCCAGTCGTCAAGGTGCAGTTTGCCTATAATCTTCTGCCTCGTAAAGACGCGCAATGCCACGAATATAGTGCTCAGTATGGTCATTGTCGTGCAAACGGCGATGATCATTGGCCCTTTATCCTCAGCCTTGTACGCTGGAGTGTGGTGCGGTAGCACTGGCACGTAGTTGGGGTCTGTCGAATCCATCATGCTTAAAGGAAGGAGGGTTTCCCCGGTTTGATACAAAAAGTAAAAATCGCTTTTTCCTTTCTTTTTTCCCAAGACAACGATAACAAGACCAGTGTGTGTGTGTGTGTGTGTGTGTGTGTCGGATGAAAATAACTCCCTTAATGAAGAGTTACCATAAACTGGCAAATGTACATCTAGAAAGTGGGTTGTGAAGAAGAAGAAGAAGAAGAAGAAAACCTGGATTTCAGCTCACGGTCCAATGGCCGGGCCCCCCCTTGTTATTAAAGTCATGATATCGAAAACGTTTCAACGGAAACTTCCAAGGCAAAGAAAGAGCCAGACATAATAAATTGCCCACCACACTAATAGAGGCAGGAGAAAAAGAAAGTTGAATTAGATTTCAAGGAAAAAAACCCTGTTCGAACTTGCCTTTAGCAACTCTTTTTCCATTTCACTAATCATGATGGATCGGCGTCTGGCCATTTTTTTCCTCATCGATTTTTACCTACAAGTACCGTCTTCTTGGGACCGATCCGCTTTTCTCCTGAAGACCCCTTCTTCTTCTCCCATGGGGGGGAATAAGATAAGA
>PXOB01000298.1:3146-19427 GCA_003012115.1 Trichothecium sympodiale
CCCCCCCCCCCCCCTTCTTTACTTCTTTATTAGAAGTCAAACTCAAAAGGTTCCCGACAGTCTGGGTTCGCCCACACCTTTCCCGACCCTCCCAGACTGAAAGACTTGAAAGGGGAGGAAAATGATGCGGGTGATCGATTATCAACAACAACCCATTTGCCCGTTTCCCTTACTCCGTCTCTTCGTACAAATCCTGATATCGAGCACTGATTAGTACATGTGTAAGCATTGCCGAGCAGTCATGTCTCCAGATGAGTTGGTTTGAGAGTACTCCGTACTTTGCATTTTGGCAAACAATATACGGAATGTGTATCAATAGTTCATGGCCCCCCAGTCCCTATTCAGAGCAGCCTATACGGAGTACGGAGTATTGACATGACCTTTTGCCATGTACAACTCTAGCATAAGCATGGCAACTCCTTGCAAGTCACAGCGCAGCAGCTATTGTTTGAGTTGAAGAGATCTCAACTCGGAGCGCTTATTGGTGGCCTCCTCTGATCATGCACTCGTCAAGGGAGTTACCATGCCCATCCTGATGCTGGTGAACAATGACAGCAGCGGCCCGGCTGCTCGCCAATAAATGTACATCTCATCCGAATTCGGCAACTCCGCAAGGGCTACGTAAACAATCGTGCAATGCTGAAGAAATACTCGAGTATATATATCGAAAGGTATCTATCTACATCTACCGCTAAGCCCATCTCGGATGCATTACCACCATAGACTATTCGTTGCCCCTTCCTTCCAGGTCCATCACAAGACCTTGGCCCAAACAAATATGGAAAGAACCCAAGACGGCTTCTCCAGCTGAAAATGGAGACAAGGGCCAAACCGGTACGTAACCCGAGAAAGAAACGCCATACCAATGGAAACAAAAAATAACATGTTTGAAGTTCGAATGTATTCCGCACATCAGACGCTCCCCCAGTTTCCGCATAATCTCGGCCCGTCGAGATCGCTCATGATTCAAACGTCAACTCGCTTCGAGGGTATGGATTAAAAGAAGAATCATTTATAGTAGTCATGAGGGCATTAAGATCAGTACTTTGTTGTAGAGTATCGCCCCGTCGGAGAATAAGGCATATCGTAGCCGCTCGATTGAGCATAGTGATCATCCATATAAACAGTTTGACGACGCTCCTCTTCAGGGAGTAGCTCCTTGACCTCCCAGTTGTTCATGCGAGTGCCAACGGAGAACTCGAGATCCTCCTTGGTGATAGAGTCCCAGTACTGAATATGGTTAGCAACAATAATGGCGGACAGGGAGCTATCCAGAAGGAATTAAAACTAACCTTGTAGACCATCATAACGGCCAGCAAGTTTCCGACAGTAGCGACCAGCAGACCATCGAAGTAGTGGCTGACAGCGTCGCAAATACTGGAGCTGAATGCGTACAAAACAACTTGGCCGGCGATGAAGAAGAATAGGCCAAATGCGATATCTCCAAGTGGCCATCTGTCACCCAAAGTCCTTACGACCAGAAGAATCTGCATGCCCACATAGACCAAGAGCTGGATAGCGTTGAGTAGATATAGGACGACAAATAACCCGACAGTGTTCGTGGGGCCCATGCCTGCAGCATTCTTGAATGTGGCCAAGCTAACGAGGAAGGTAATGGCGAACGCGACGAGGGAGCAGACTCGCAGTAGCCAGACTGACAGCGGCGTACCGTCCTCGTACAGTTGAAACCCGACAAATCCGTTGATGAGCAAGCTCGTAATCAGCGCGCTGCTCAGCCCGTTCTGCACCGCGACGAAGTAAGGATACGGGTCGCTTCCCGGCGGGACCACGCCGGCATCTACCATGAGAGAGATGAACGTCAGCAGCATGTAGATGTAGAAGAAGGTGAGAATCTCTCTACGGCCTACAGCGGTGAACTTTGACCGAACGTGGAGAATCATGATGATGCCCATGACGAGGGCGACGATATGTAGCATGGACGCGGCACCCTCGAAGATTATTGTGTTTGCCAACTCGATGTTACGCGCATAGCAGTCCGGCTCGATGCCTACGCGGCCGGACGATGAGAGCACGGGGCCGACCGAGGCGCACAACGGCAGTGGCGCATTTTCGCAGATGGGCGTAAAATCACCGAAGCCCGACATGTTGGGAAGAGTCGTTGTTGGCCGTCGCTCGACACGTTTCGCCCGCCTGGGTCTTGGGAAGGTATTTCGTGGAAGCGATTGAGCCGGGTCAGTGAGCGAACGGCGGAGATCAAGCCAGCTCCAATCACAGAACAATCGATAACGCGTCCGAGGTAGGGAGCGTATTCAAGTCAATTCCGTGACAGAAAACTCCTCGGAGCCCAGGGACGAAGGAGCAACAGGCGCGCGCGCCCACCCGTATGTCTCGGGAGACGGGCAGAGATTTGAAAAGTGTCACCGGTGATGGAGAGGCAAGGGGCGTGAGACTTTTATTAAGAGTACGAACGAAGGAAAAAGAAGCGATGAGGAAATTCAAGTCTGTATCAATGAAGCGAGTGTGATGCAAGGTGCCGAGCCCCTGCTGCCGGTTTGGTGGTGCTCTCTGAGGGGGGGAAACGAAAGTGGTTGCACTGGGCGGAGTTTCTCGTTCTCGTTGCCGTGGAAAAGGGAGGCAGCTGAGGGTCGAAGGTGGACGGCTCGGGAATGGAAAGTGGGTAATTGGAAGTGACGCTGTGCTTCGGACCCACCCGTAACTCGGATTGACCTGCCAATCTGGAGAAGGATGGTAGACAGAAAAGCTAGAAATGTGCTCCATTGAATGGGCCCAGTAGTTTCGTACTTGTAGAATATTAATGTCACCAAATCGGATCTCATCACATCTCATCTCAGCCCGGCCTCGACTTACCCTTCAGAACAGTGCCTGGACTCCAAATCACTTCGACATCATAGATGAGGCACATTTACGTTGCGTATTTTAAAATACCATAGATCCAATAGTATAAGTATCATGCTATCTATTCTTGATCACCTCAACCCATGGCAACCTAATAAGACCGTGCTCAAGAGTTCTATTTCTTGTGCATGCACAAACTCCTTCAGCGACTTCCAACAAGCGTCATCTCGAGTTCAACCCCACTGCTTCGGGCCCCCGGAGCGTTGCACAAGCACATGATTAGGCACGATGCTTATCGTCGTTCACATGCAAAGCACATAAAGATATCAAGTATGTACTTGATGTTATTCATCAACAATTGCCATCGCTGGCAAGGTCCTGCATCATCTACCTATATATTCCGACATCTCCCATGCCTGATCATCGCCATGAGGAACGACTCATATTGGGGGTCGTAATAGACTCATCTCATTGACTTTCCTCCCTTTTCCTCGATAATATGCCTATAACTCCGTTTTTAGTGCACGCATCCAGCGGTACCCCCCAGCGTCTTCAGGGAATCATGATAAAAATATAATGCTAAGCTCAGAGCCACCTGTAAGAAAGCCAAAAAAAAAAAGTAAAAAGTTCCATACCCAAACGCCGTGTCCATGCCGATTATTTCTTTTTGGCCGATGCAATGTAAAGTGGCGCTCGAAAGTGAATACAATACGAAAAGGAAATAACGATTATCAGTCGTCTGTCAGCATCGCCTCGAAAGCGCATGTGATACAGACGGGGTTGAGGTGTGGGCCGGTACCGATTGCCAAATATCAGGATGCCGCAGATACTCCCACCACCCCTAAGACGGGTAGTGTCCTGGGGGCACGGCTTGAGAAGGTAGCGATTGTGGCTGACCTCGATTGTAAAGAAGGAAATCTGGAACCACACCAGTTCGCAGGTCATGGCGACGCCCCAAAGGTTGGTAGTGCATCTGAGTAGGTGGTAACGGTACCGAGAGATGGTACTGGTCAAGAGATGCGGATGGGGGTGGATAGAGCAGAGTATTGACGTGCCGAACAGGTTTGTAAGGGCTATTGCGTTGTTGCAAGTAAAAGGTAGGTGAGTTTGCCATGCTTGGGTGAACTATAGGTGTGTGAAGTGTCGGAGCACTGGTATACGGATCGGGCATCGGTGACGAAGCGAACTGCGCAAGATGGCTCGGGCTATGGGACTTGCTTGCGGCGTAATTGATGGGTGTTTGGCTTGGCAGTGTTGGAGGCGGATAGCCTGCTGGTGGCAGAGAAACAGGAGTCGGCGTGGCCATGACCTGCTGGGGCGGCAGAGTGTTAGGCTGTGAGTAGACGGTTGACATCGCCCTGGTTCCGGTCTGGAGAGGTGGCAGGGACACTTGATTCCCCGCTGAAGGTGTGACAACAGGAGGCACAAATCCTCCTGCACCATTATATTGAGCAGTTCCCTGCATGGCACTGGAAGGAAGCGGCAGGCAATGGTCTTGATTTTGGCCTGTAGCGAGACTGAGCTGCGGAACCTGCAGCCTCGTAGATGGCATCGTAGCTTGTGCTTGCGCCTGCGATGGATGAGTAGATGGCACGGGTCGCTTAGCCGGATGCTCTGACATATCACCTTCCCAGCTGCGCTTCCGAGAGGGTGGCATGTTAATTGCGGGCTTAGCCGCCAGTGGTGAGCTCATGTTAGCGAGGTGTGCAGCCCAACTCTGGTTATGGTTTGGCGTTGGGGAGAGCTGATTAACCGGTGGCGGTACAGGTAAAAGGACCGGCGGCATGTCGGCGACTGAAGGCGAAGCAATGGGCGAGCACGAGGTCTGGTGGGAGGGCGACTTTGCGTATACTGGGGATGGTGGAGTCCGTAGAGCACACTCGTAGTACTCATGAAAGCATGCCAACTTCTGCAACCAATTTTCCCACTCCGTCTTTGATGCTAGTAGATTGTATCGCATATTGCTTAGAAATTCGACCTCCATAACATGAATCTCTTTGACTGAGAATGCCGACACCTCGGCCCATGTTTTATTTGTGTACGTGTTGTCGTCCAGGACTTTTTATCCGTTAGCCACTTTTTCTTTCGGGTTTGATCAGCACACTCACATTTATTCCCGAGCATCAACGCTACCGTCAGAAGACGGTACTCGCTCCCGGCCCGTCCATTGATCTTTGGTGTGGACATCTTTAAACGGTAGATGAAGAGGAGAGCGAGTAAGATGACATTCTGCGTTACCTGTGTAGTAGACAGGACGCCGTACACCCATTTCCTAAACTGATCGGCGGGTCTGGCAAGGTTCGGCAAAGG
Organism: Trichothecium sympodiale; assembly: GCA_003012115.1. Lineage (NCBI taxonomy): Eukaryota > Fungi > Ascomycota > Sordariomycetes > Hypocreales > Trichothecium > Trichothecium sympodiale. The sequence continues at coordinate 8,274 of PXOB01000298.1, forward strand.
CGAGAGTGGCGTGGTCGCTTGTACTGTCCCGAAGGTCTCGGCTTGCTTTAAGATGTTGGCGGACTGAAACCAGAACAAACATGTCATCTAAGTCTGTTAGTTTGCCATGTGAATATCGCCTTCGAGAAAAGCGCGGCGTACCTGGGCTGCAAAGTCGGCCAAGTTTCCACCCTTAGGGGTGATGCATGACGGGATTTGAAGGCTGTGATAGACCAATGTCTCCGACGGTCTCCTCGACGCTGATTCGCTGCGCGAAACCGCCAAGGTTGTCTCTGGCATGGGCGTCGATGGCCCGGTTGGCTGTCTTGACTTCGGATTGGCCTGTACTGCTGGGGCAAAAGTAGCGTCTCTTGGTTGCCAAGTCGCAGGAACCTGGGACACCTGCGGTTGAGCCACTTGACGAGGAGCTTGCGAGACTGCAAGGTCATTTCTAGCAAATTTTGTCTTGTTGGTGTAGGTTATCGTGGGTGGGTAGTGTAGTCCATTGTGATGATTGTCCAGCGCTACCAATTGCGACTGATATGCTGTACTCATGACTTCTGTTCGTCTAGGTCAAGCCCTAGCACAGCCTTGTAGCTTTGATTCCGGAGAATATAAGCTGCAGTTTGCCTCAAGGCAAGGCCTGGTGCTGGTTGCGTGGTTTGGCAATGGTGATCCAAGCGACATGGGAGGTATGAATGAGATATTCGTAGTTGCCGGAACAAACAGCGGTCTTGAATGTAAGTTGGCAAAGGTCGGATGGATATTTGGAACGGTGGGCGAGGGAGGTCTGAGGTCGGATGGTCGGTTCGATTGGGCAGGTTCGGTTTAACGAAGTTTGTGATTTGAGGATTCGTGATGCGATGAAGATCGGCTGGATACGTGAAATCGGGCGTGATGAATACTTGGAAAGGTATTATGATGGTGACAATGCCGGTCGAGAACAGATGATGGTACAAGCAGAAGGCCCTGCTATTGTGATATCGAAGTGATATCCTCCCTGAGGTCGTCTTGGCTGCTCCTTCGGTTTTTCTGTCTGCAGCAAGGTTGAGACTGGTCAAGATTGCAGGTTTCAGCACACAGCCATGACAGAAGGCCTCTGGGCAGATATTGTGGAAAGCACAATCGCCTTTGTGCCAAGAGATCAGACTCGCTCTCGTGAGTTGAAAGTGAGCTTGAGTTTGTAGTCGTTCTTCGTTGAGCTAGTCTGTGGAGAGAGTCAGGATTAGGTGACGTCGAAGTCCGGTATAGTTCGAGATGTGTCGAAGGCGGCAAAGGGACGATGGATTGCTTGGAGGAGGGATTCCAAGTTTGAAAAGGAAATCAAACGAACAAGAGGGAAGAGGAAAAACCCAAGAGGAGATAGATGCAAAGGGAGGGTAGACCAAAGAGCAGAGAAGAAGCATGCTCCATGTCATGTCGTGGACCAGACCCTTGAGGGTTCCAACTCCAATACGGAATCGGGAATATGAACCTGACCTAAGATGGTGGTGGTGCCAGTGGGTTTGAGGTGGTGGTGGTTTTAGTGAGCTTAGCCCGTGTTAGTGGGTAGGTGCGGTGGTAGTCCCCAGTCTCCCCTTCCTCACCCCCCGTACCTCCCTAAGCCAATGTTATGTACGGAGCACGGAGTACATTAATAAAGTAGCAGCAGTGGTGGCTGTAGTGGCAGCCAGCCCGCCCGCCTGGTTGTTTGGGAGACGAGACCGCACCTGGCACGACATTTCGACACCCACCGCACCGACAATACGGCAGGAATTGGAGTACTCCGTACTCAATTAAAGTCTCGCAGGGACGAATGGTACAAGCCCCCAAGGTCCCTTGCGAGCGGCGTATAATAATAAAGCGCAGCAAACGTAGGAAAACCAGACCAACCAAATTGGCGTCTCTGACAATGTCCCTGAATTTTTTCTTCTTCTTCTCTTCTTTGCTTTACAGTACCTACTCCGTACTTAATTTTGGGCTGCGGAGCACTTCGTGGACTCAAACACTTTGAGCGACCAAGTTTGCCATTCATCTTTTTGCTAGTTGTATTCACGCACACCCGCACACCCGAAACCTATGAATCCCCCTTTAGAATTCGACCGCTGGATACAGAGGACCGAATACTACTACTACTACTACCCTAATAGATGGCTTAGACACTCCCTTGAACCGTGGCGTTCATATTCCATTTACCGCCCATGCTGAGCTGAGCACCCCTCAAACAAAAGGCAAGATGTAACTGTATATGTAAAGAAAAAGCCAAAAAAGCAGTTCTAAGTGGGCAAGACCAAAATCCTAGATTTTTTCCCCCAGTCGGCGCAAGCGACTTGTGGTCCCACGGCAGAATGCGGTCCTGCTGTACGGAGTAACCTTGAAAAAGATGGAGGCAAGCGGCGGTAATAATAGCAGGAAACCAGACCTGCAAGTACCCAGACTCCCAGAGGTACATCTGCGCAGCGGCTCCGATGGCAGTGGATATTTGGCTCGGTCGCTCCTGCTTGATGACATTCATCCTCATTGCTCCACTGCGATTCCTCGCTTGCCATTTCAGGAACGTACTTTGCAAAATGCTTGGCTGAGTCAATCACACACGCAGTACCTACTTGTACGGAGGAGCTGGGCTGCGTTACAGCCAGTGGGCTTTTCAAGGCTTGCAGGCAGGCTGGCAAAAGCTCGCACGCACAGTTGCACTTTTTTGCTAATAATGGTCGCCTCAGTTTCCCGACTCTGGCGACGGCTGGCTTGGGGGTAAGCTAGCAAAGGCGACTTGCTTTAATAAGTGCCTATCATTATTCAGAATGCATTTCATCCGTGAACCTAACCCATGGAAAAATAAAGCCACGATGGGGAAATCACGCCCGAGCCATCATTCATGCCTACATATACTACAATACTTGGCACTCCGTACAATGTAGTACCATGTGTACTCCGTAATGAGGCGGTGGAATTAGATGATACTACAACTAAAATACCATAAAGGACGTGTTATTGATGGCTGGGGGTGTGTGTTGCAACCAACAAACTTCCCAGCATCGCCGAAGCAAAGAGCAAAGGGCAAAGCCGTGGGAAGAAAAACAGAGTCATCGAAATGGAACAAAAACTGAAAAGAGGCCTGTGCAGGCACGAGCACCTGAAGTCCAGAACCCACCCACCAAAAGCCCCCTGCCCTTGCTTGCACGGCGTGTGAAGGGTGGCTGCGTCTTGCGTCTGCTGCTAGCACGAGTACGTACGTAGGCTTGTACGTTGCCCAGCGCCTACAATCACGTATTGTTGTACAACTACTAAGGAGTAGTGCACACGTACTTGTAGCGAGACGGAAAGAATGTTGAAATAGATGATCAAACCGGACGTCGACCAACAAACAAAGGTGATGGGCAGCTGATGGGTGGCTTGTCAAGGGAGAAAGCATCATCCATATGGAGCACATCTTACATACTTCTCTCTCTCTCTCTCTCTCTCTCTCACACACACACACACACACACACACACACACACACACACACACACACACACATCGTTTAAACGGCACACGGGCATGACCTTCTTCATTTGTTATGTCCATTTCAGGTTTTTGATCCTTGGCCGTATCCTAGAAAGGCCGTGTTCCACGTCTCTCACAATCACCTTGACTTGTCACTCACATCGCCTTGTGTGGTGTTGATCCGGTCAGCAGGAATCGCGGATTGCATGCGCCCCTGACCAGGCAGTCTGGTTGTTCTCTTTGCTTGGCTACCTAGATAAGCTGAGTGGTTGCATGAGGTGAGACCCTTTGTAAAGATTGCATGGGCGAGACCGCAATTGTGGTACTCATCGTTCATTGCTGCATGCAAGTAGATAATATGGCAAACGGCAAAATACGCGAAGGACCTGAAGCACGCCAACGAAATGAATTCAAGATTGGCGTGACTCGGGAACATGGTTGTTTCATCGGGTCCTTTTACATATGGGCTGCTGACTTCATACCAGTGGCAGTCAATAAATAGCCATGGACTTTGGCACGGCTTGAATACTCTAGTACTCCGTGGTAGCTTTGCATATTCCGTACACCAGTCAGCAAAAGCCGGGTTTTACTTTCGGACGGGTAAATGTGTCTATTGTTGCCTTTGACCAAAAGACAAGCAATCTGCGGAGCAGAAACCTGCGAGGAGCAATCAGTCCGCGTACGTCCATGCTTTGCGGACAGAGCGATTAAAATTCTTGGTTCAGCTGCCAGGAATGGGATGATGTTCTATTGCTGGTGGAGCTTCTGGTGACTCTGGCATGCATCTATTTTACCCAGCGAGACGAGTATGGATGATGATGACGGCCGAGGTGTCATTGTATTATGTTGTGTTGCGTTGCGTTGAGCTCACCACCATCACCACCACTACTACCAGGTAGGCAGAGAGGGTTGGACGGAAGACAATTCCAGACCAGAGTATATGTAGCCGTATCCGTATTTGGTGGCGTCGTTCTTCTAGTCAAACACAACCTTGTCTCGTTTTCGCTCATGATAGCCGGAGGGGGCGCCAATTTTCGAGATGTGAATTTTCCATTTTCCCAGCTCATGGCCCTAACAATTTCAATCAGAGTTTGACTTACCCCTTCGATGATAGCACCAATGCCTGGATTCCGTTGACCGACTCTTTGCGCATGGTCTCGTGCCATGCGATGCAATTCGACAGCAGGGCAGGAATCGAGGTAGATCGAGACATGGTAGGTGAGCCCCAAGTGCCGGTTTGTAATTTCCTCGTGATGATGATACCTAGTGGCAGGCACTTGCCTCTCCCCACGAGGGTGAAATAATACTTTGCACTCTGTAGGTGCATGTTTGGGTGGGTTGAGTGCGACGTATTTTTCAGCCTCCTGCCCCCCGCCTTCACTTTCCGGTTTGCGTCTACTACTAATACGGAGTATGTACGTATACAAGTACAAGTAGTTGGCTGGTGATGCACCTGCCTTAACGCCTCAACATCCATGGATGTTTGGAAGGCGCGGAAGGCACTACTGCTACTTGTACATGCGTACCCAGATGAGTAGCCCGCCCGCCTTGTGGGTGCTCAGATTTTGACAATTGGCGCAGCACGCACGCTGCAGGCACCCGACAGGTTTCTTGGTGTCTTATTACCTAGAGGCGCTTCCCCGTCAGGTGATCAGCTTGCGCCAATGGATGATGGGTGAAAGAACTTGGCTGAACCCTGCTAAACCGCCTTGGACAACCAGAGTTTAGGTGGGTCATTTCACCAACAAAGTCTAAAGTCATTTCCTTGACGGGATGCTCCCCTTGCTTGAAATATGCACTACTCAGCCCTTGCTCCCGTTGCAGTTCGCTATTACTCGTCGTGTTTCGTACGGCACCACTGGCGTTTACGGCCACGGCCACGGCCACAAGGGGGGAGGGAAAAGGGGGAAAGCAGCTCGATGCTTCTGTCGAACCACGGGCGAGCCAATCAGCAATCAGTCTACCGAAAAGTAGGGCCTGATCTTGATGCTATCTCAGCGTCACGTAAGGAATGCGTGCACATGCTACTACAAGGCTGTTTGTTCCCTCCGGCCAATCTACGGAGTACACCGCGTAATAGGGCCTAGCCATCGGTCCACTGAGTTCCCACGCAAGCACTGGCACTACTGTATGGCTCTGCCATCAATCACGGCGCCTCCAGAGCCTTGTCACGCACGACAGAGAACTCTGACGGCTAAGCCTGACTCGGATTTGACCGACAGGGATGCTGCTGATGGGTCAGCGATCCCATCTGGCCCTGGGAAACGGAGAACAGTACCCTGCTACTCCGTACTTGTATGTACTTTTACAGTACGGAGTACAGTACATATACTCTATACACTGTGCAATGCTGGTGAAGCTGCAGACCACACGCCATCACTGGTCTAGTCCCTCGCCAATCAGCGGCCTCTGAGACCATAGCGGAGGTCCGCATCTTGACCACCTCTCTGGCGCTGTATCATTCTTCTTCTTCACAAGCTGAGCCTCAGCATATGCACTTGCCAGCCGCTTTTGGTTGGTTTACGCTGGCCTTTTCTGATTATCGATGCACACCTGATGAAATCCTCCTGCAGGCACACATACAAGTATGTGTAGGCGCGGCAAACCTGGCCATTTCCCCCAACAAGATCATCGGCGGGCACGGATGAGGAATCGACGGCTTGCTCCTTCAAAGTGGTAAAGGAAGTATTACGGAGTAGGGTTCTCGTATCGAACCTTCACCGATGTGCCCCTCTCCTCACCCTCTCTCTCTCTCTCCTCTCATACTCACAACTCCATACTTGTACTGCTACCGATGGATTGTGGATCCGAAGAATAGACGAGACAGAAAAAAGGGACTTGCATCTAAGGAGTACGGAGTATATTTACATACAATTAACTTCTCGGCGAACAGGCCAATCCGGCAATACGGAGTAGACTTTCTCATCTCATCTCCCCCAACATGCGGCCTGCATAATGAGAGCATCGGCTGGTTGTCTCAGGATGCTCTACGACGGGTCTTATCATTGCCTTTCCTTTCTTGTTTGCGTTACCGCCGCAACCTATTGATTGGGTCACCTTCTCCGCATCTCCTTTTGTCAAGTGTCAGATTGTTCGACATTTCACTATTCCAACACCCGGGATAAATTGGCAGCGAATCGAAAATGCCGAGACCTGATAGGCGAATGGCCCCGGCCAATCGAATGCGCCATGACTCGGATGAACTCCAGTGTAAGCAACCTGGATACAGACTTCAATACCTTCTCCGGGCCTGAGTCGTGACGGAGGGTGCCACTCAAACGCAAGCTTGTCACCATGGTCCAAGACTACGCTTTGCCCGCCGACAGCCACCGACGCGCACGTCTGGGTCGTATCCCTGATCTCCCCCGATAGGCGGATGCGGTGCAACACTTGCGGAAACTGATGTATCAACTGCTCTGATAAGTTGCACACCAGCAGATCCCATGTTGGACTTGCAGCCCAAAGCTACCGAAACACATTGTTAATTTCGAGATTGGCACCGGATCCCAGTCCGTTGGAGTCACTGCAGGGAGAAAAATTTCTTGTTCGTCGGCTTTGTCAAGAACTGGCACTCTGTTAACGAGATCTGCAAGTTTTTCTCATTTTTTTTCTGCCTGGCTTCTCCATCGTTGCATTGGCGTGGAGGCCTTTGATATAGCTCGCGCGCTTCGAGGACCATGGAAAGAAATTTTGCCAAGCTCAACTTTGAGCATGCTACCTACAAGTAGTGCTAGAAATCGACGGTCCAGAAATCCGCTACCATTACTCCATACTGAGGATTCCATGCATTCCTAACATGCATATGTACGGACTACTACTTCCGAGTAATCGCTACGGCATTACCAAGATGTTCGGGAAGATTCAAAATTTCACATCAACGTTGTCCTCAAGTTCTCGCAGTAAAGTTGTCCACGATTCGAGCAATCTTGGCTACATGATAGCTTGCTTGTCTTGACAGTACATCACGTTGGTATAGCTGAAGCCGCTCAGGACAAGAAATGCCTTGCGTGTACGGAGTACCACGCGAGCTGCCAGACTAATAATTCATGCTCCGATTATTCAGAACTGGGCTCGACTTCCCTCGGCTCAACAGGGGTATTGGAGGGTCGTTCGCCCGGCGTATCCCTTGGGTTGGGAATCTATGGTGACCCAATCAAGTGCTAGCCCGTATGCAAGCACTATCGCCTCCGCGGCCTTTGGAGGCACACACGCGAGCTCAGCATCACCCCCTCAGTCCCATTTCTGGCCTAAAGGTGGTGCATTGTCGACGAAGCCCTTGCTTAACGCTACCATGTACTCCGTACGGAGTACTCAGCAGTCAATAAACACCCTTTGTCGGAGTCTGGAAAGTCTTTGATGTCACTCATATAGGAATACCCCAATAGGCAAAGCGACCCGCCTGCGAGAATGGATCCACAGCTGAGTGCTAAGAAAGATAGTAATTCTCAACGCTTGTGTCCAGGTGCGTGGATTGTTGATCGGATATATTCGCAACTCCACTTACCTCTCCGCCTTCACTCATCGTCACACAGGGGAACTCGTTGGCGATGGTATCAGTTCCTGCAAACTACAAGTATATGGAGGGCTAGGCGAAAGTGGAGGTTACAGATCCAGCGTCACCACCTTGGACTGACTGGGAACAGCGCTGACCTGGTTCGCCTTGGTACGTGAATGGGTTCATAACGCCACCTCGACTTTTTATTTGTCAGGTCCCCTCCGTCCTTGAATCCACGTTCATCGTTCATCCCTTTGGCATGACGCTATCGTTGCAAAGCTTTGGAAGGCGGCGATGCAAGCCTCTTTACGATGCTTACCGACTCGGCCGGCCTACTCTGGGTGATTCATGGACCGGACTTGTCGTGGATTTACGCTGACCTATTATAACATGGTCGCAACGCTACTTCAGCATTGCGTGCATTAGGGAACAGGCTTCTAGCAAGCCACCACTACACAGTAAAAGGTATGTGCGAAGTAAGTGTGCTCCACTGGCACTAGCGAATTGGCTTGTCTACTTCGAAGCAGGACTCCTCAATTGTGTCTGTACATACATGTATGCATGTATCTAGAAGCCTGCATGAGAGATTGGTTCTTGCCCTCAAGCCGACGATCGGTTTCACTCGCCCACAATTTGTCTTGGGAAGCCTTTGCCTTGAGACTAGGGCGGGTTTCTAGATTGCTCGGCGGTGACCTACGCCTCTGATTGCTAGGCTTAGGCAACTGTCGTGTACTGGGATGAGCAAGAGAGAGTGAAGGCCCAAACCTATTATGATTTGTGTCTCTGCTCTGAAAGAAGAGGCCGAATGCACTGTGCCACAGTGGATTACGCCGGGAGACGAATCAAAAGGGCTTTTCCCTTGGACCTGTTTCACATATCATACTGAAGCATCCTCTCGAGATGAACACGGACGGCACAGCATACGTGACATGACATGGCATAGAGAATGGCCGCCTCCTCGGACCAAGGCGTCTAAATTGATGTGTAGTCGCCACAGACGAAACAGTAAGATGGCCATTGAACTTGAACCACTAGCTGAACTCTACTCTTACAGCGCCCCCTCCCCGCTTCAGTAACTTTGCGAATGCTTCATCAATCAAGACGCCCAATTTGGAGTCGAGGGGCGCCAAAAAAAAAAAGAAGAAGAAGAAGAGTTGCCGTCTGATCCGCTGCCAAATGCGATTACGACGAAGCTCTGCCTGAATGCTTGTTTTGAATTGCTGGAACTTTACAAAGCAAATAAAAATCGAACAACGATTCGTCTGAAAATATGCCCAAAGTTATTATGGGGCAATCAAGAGGGAGGGGTAAAGGGAAAAAAGCATCTGCAGCGTCGAGGCAAATGCGGATTTGCTCGATCTCCGAATACAGATGCGTGGAAACGTCATTCGACGACTGAAGATGACCTTAATGCATCGATCTGCATCCGTTTAACGAACCAGCCTGCTTTATATGTAATTGAATGGAGCGTGAGTACCTCCGTGGGGTATACGAGTCTATACGACCTCGGCAGCCGAATTTTTCGTCATGGCCCCCTTCCCCTCCTCCTCTCCAAACAACGTGGGAAACGTTGTATAAGAAAAGCGACCTCACATCATCAATACCCTCGTTAGGACTCGGAACCATAGCATCATCGGCCCTTTTCCCACAGTTGTAATCACCATGAAAGACGGCAGCACTCCTCTGTATCCCAACGCCACCGTGACTGAGCGGGTGACGAGATACTCGGAACAGCACTCATCCACGCTTCCCAAATACATCACCGACTATCATGACTGGGTCGACAAGAACCGTGATGATTCGAACTATATGATTTCCAACTTTCAGGCTCAGGTCCATCTGTTCCTTGCGCGCGCCCTGGGCGTGAAAAGAGTCCTCGAAATTGGTGTTTATGCCGGGTATTCGAGTCTCATCTGGGCTCATGCTGTCGGAGCAGATGGCAAAGTGACTGGGCTTGAGTTCTCTGATGAGTATACGGGCCTCGCAAGGGACATTTTCGCAAAACATGATTTGAAAAATGTCGAAATCATTCAAGGAGATGCTCTTAAGACGTGCGTATGCCCACGGATTTATTTCCCCTTGCATATTCGGCTTCCCCTCCCTCTAACTTACTAGAATAGATTGCCAACCCTCGAATCATCTGAGCCGTATGACATGATCTTCATTGATGCTCAGAAAGACGGATATCCGCAGTACCTGCGTACAATCCTAGCACAGTCCCAGCCTGGCTCCGCGAACAGAATCCTCAAGGCTGGGGGCCTCATCGTCTCCGACAACGTCCTCCGGCGAGGGCTCGTCGCCGACAGCAGCGAGGACAACCCCTTCTCCAAGGGGGATCCCAAGTTTGGCGGTCGCAAGTACAGCAGCGATGAGGAGCTGGAATATCTGAGGACCTTTAACAAGATGGTGGTAGACAATGAGCGGCTGGATGCCGTCGTGATCCCACTTTGGGACGGGCTTAATATGGCAAGACTGGTGGATTGAAAAAATCAGTTGATCTGTTTGGCATTACTGTCTTGTCTTCTGAGTCTCGACAGGGTTCTATCGTTTGGGCCATTAGTTAACAACGTCTCTTGCAAAGAAAAGAGATTGATTTCGGACTCACAACTCTTTGTACTTTGCCTCCCTCTTGCATTTTTCATTTGCAACATACAAATCTCTCAAGGTAAAAGACCGACCGTTGTAAGCGCCGCGGATTCGTGGCACGGCATTAACCATTGGTGGTACCAAGCACGCAAACAGAATGGAAAGCCACCCAAGAGTACTTAACAACAACGCCAGGCTAGGTAACGGCGTCGAGCAAGGTCAATGCGCTCACTGCTTTGTTGGCCGGACATGCTGCATCTAAGCGAAGGGGGGTCGGTAGGTGGCGTGAGGGGGAAAAAAATCTCGAGCAGGAAGCACAAGCCGGCCTCTAGTTTCTCTCTCTCTCTCCGGAAGCGAAGCCATCACAAGCGAGAGAAAGGCCGGGACCAACAGATGCATGCAATACCGGCTCGAGCACCAACCCCCTCCCCCCTCCTCTCTCTCTCTCACACACNNCTTCATGCAACTTCTCGCCAAGCTAGTAACATCTGTAGTGCAACAATCCCTTTTCCTGCCTGACTTGTTCCCCCCCTCTCTCTCACCTCAATTACAAACGGGCTCTTGTCATCGCATATCCTCCTCCCCCCAGCTCAACGTATAATCGTTGCGGGCAAAAACGTCACTTTTCTTC
>PXOB01000299.1:0-16594 GCA_003012115.1 Trichothecium sympodiale
AAAAAAAAAAAGGCAACAACGTGTGTTCGTGGTCCGTTTGATGCATGCCGAATTTCCCCATAAACCGCATTATCTAAATAAGCGTTTGACCAAACAAGAAAGGTCCCAACTATCCATTGCGCGTGTAATTTAACCAACCACGGAAGCAAAAAGCAAACATTGAAACATCGAGGAAGCACCAAAAAAAAAAAAAGCCCCCCCCCCCCCCCCCTTCTTTCTCTTCACTTTTGCTCTCTCCCACTCTTACACAATCCGTCTCTCACTCTCTTTCTCTCACATCCAAAAAAAGTGACAAACTCTCTTCTTAATTTACTCCAAACTCTGTCAACCGTCCGATTCTTCGTGGAAGTCCACCGCAGCGGCAAAAAAAAAAAGGTGACAGCAAAGTGAAACTTCCCACCTAAAGCTCTAAGAGGTCTGCCATTTGCCTATCTTGGCTTCTTCTTCTTCTTCTTCTCCTCCTCGCTTCTCTTTTTTTAAATTCCCGTCGAACCCCTCACGAACCCGCCCCGAACGCCTCGTCATCCATATTGTTATCGACCACCCCCACCTTCTTGACGCTGCCAACATACGACAACGCAACCACAAGCTTAAACCACGTTTCCCCATTTCCTTCTCTTCTACTGCCGTGATTGAGATACGAAATCTGCTCTCGCCATTAGATATGGACTCCAATCAAAAACTTAGGGCTTTTTTCGAGCGATATCACGCCCTACAGCAATATAGCGTTTGCTGGAGCAAGCTCATTGAGGTAGGTCTTTCTTTCCGTCAGCAGGGCGCATCGCATCATGGCTCTGTCCTCGTTCCACAGCTTTGCTCCGCAGCCCCTCCCGAGATCCCAACTCCATGCTGACTTATCCCATGTTCCTCCCAAATGGCAGGATCTTCTACTTCATACTCAAGAAATTGAGACGACTTTGAGAAATGAAAATCAGCAGCTTCGGCTGCAGTTGAACGAAGCCCAACTTGACTTGTCCTCTGCGACCAAGTCTAGACGACAGCTTCAAACCGAGCTTGAGGAGAAGCAAAAGGAAATGACGACAGTTTCCCGGCGACATTCACTGCTACAGGCTCGCAATCCATATGTTACTATACTTATTGACGGTGATGGTCTCATTGTACGAGAGAAACCCCCCCCTCCTCCCCCCTTCTTTCTCCCCCAAGGCAAACGCCCATCACCCCGGCATCCATCTATTAGCAGTGTACTGACGTCTGCTTTCCTCATTAGTTCAGAGAAAAATGGATTCGCCAAGGCATTGATGGAGGAAAGAAAGCTGCATACGCCTTACGAGAAGCCATCGCTAAGCAATGCGACCCCGAAGAGGTTGAAATATCCTGCAAAATTGTCGCCAACTTAGAAGGGCTCTCCCGGGCCATGGTTCGCGCGGGTTACATCACGAGTGAGCGCATCGTCAAGGACTTTACACTAGGTTTTACGCAGGCCAAGGCCTCGTTCGACTTTATCGACGTTGGGCACGGCAAAGAGCGAGCCGACTCCAAGATTAAAGAGACGACCAGGTGGCACCTACAAAATCATAACTGCAAGCACATATTTCTTGGCATCTCCCACGACGCTGGTTACGCTCCTTTCCTCGACGAAATTTTCCAGGATGCCAGGGTCCGCAAACAAATTTCCATCGTCGAGGGTGTCGCGACCGTGAGGGACCTCCGAAGGGTGACTGATAAGGTGGTGCTCTTGGACGACGAACTGTTTAGAACCGAAAAGCTCGTCGAGAGGAGCGCCGCCATGCCCACCCCTAATAGCGTCTCCCCTCAAAGCCCGACGCTCAGCAATTCGTCTTCTACCGGCACCTCGTCAAAGTCAACACCCTTCCTCCCCTGGATCGCGGCCGCGCAGAAGCTCCGCCCCGCCAGCCCTCCTCCGAAGCTAACTATACCCCTGGCGCCCAAGGCGAACTCCCATGGCCGCAAGACAAACGGCAACAGCAAGCCCGCTTGGAGCCCCGGCCCTCGAGGTTTAGACAAACCCATACAGGTCAGTGGCTCGGTGCTCGAAGCCATCAAACAGCGCAAGGACCATGATAAGCTTTGCAACAATCACTACCTGCGCGGGCCCTCAGGCTGCTTCAAGGAGGGCATCTGCAACTACGTCCACGACTACAACGCCACGAGCGAGGAGATTAAAGCGATTGCCGTGCTCACTAGGCAGAACCCCTGCGACAAGGGCCAGGACTGCACCGATGAGGAGTGCATCTATGGACATCATGTGAGTCTCCCGCGACCTCATCAACCCCCCTCCCTCAAACTTTATAGACAAGAAGTGATAGAGGCCCTCTGACTTGGAACAACATTGCTATAGTGCCCTACTGTTTCTGAGGGAGTCTGCACCCACCCTTTTTGCAAGTTTCCCATTGATGCTCATCCGCCGGGAACAAAGTTTAAAAACCCAAAAATTGAATTCAACTTTCTGGAAAGGTGATCGTTCTGAGGAGCTTCGCGCGCTGTATGTGGAGAAGGCGAGAGACTGAAAGAGCTTTCTCCGAAGGGTTTTCAGCAAAGGAAGCTGGAGGAAGCATCTAAGATGGTTAAGGTTTGCTCATCAGGGCACATTGCGACTTGTGGGGTATTTGCGAGGCCATACCAAATTGTTGAGGCCTAAGAGGGGAAGGGGAACATTAGTTCGATTTGTGTGATTCGGAATTTTACTCGATAATGATAAAAGTGTATCATCTTGGGCTTTCTAGGTTTCCTTTCAGTACGGAAAGCATGTTCTGGTGGGATGGAGTTGAAAGTGGATGCTGGAGAGAAACTACTTGGTAGTAGTACCTACCCCACATTGAACGTACCGTACCCAGCCCGCGTAGGAAAAAAAAGAGAACAACCCCGCCAAGTCTACCCCTAGCCTGATACATACCTGATAATACTCCGTAGGTGGCTTGGATTTGCAGAACAGAAGCAGCTTCCAGCTTCCAAACGTCAAGTTGTCTTCAACCTCGACACACCTGTATAAAACAAACACCACCTATTGGCAACATGTCGCACGCACGCGTGGAGGAAGTCTCGGACAGCGATCCGGCGTCGGACAATGATGAGGTCGACATTGACGACTTTGTCGATAGCGACATCATGCGCACCATCAGGCCATCCGAGGCACCCAAGCCCTCCCCACCGCAGACCATGGTCCAGCCGCCCTTTTCGCAGCAGCAACAGACGCAAGCCCTGCCCCAGGGCGCCGACCGCTCGCAGTACGCCGGCTTCCAGTGCCTGTACCCCGTCTACTTCGACGCGACGCGCACACGGTCCGAGGGCCGCCGCGTGCCCGCCGAGCTGGCCGTCAAGAACCCCCTCGCGCGCGAGATCGCCACGGCGTGCTCCCACCTGCGCCTGCCCACGCTCCTCGAGCCGGACAAGATTCACCCCAAGGACTGGGCCAACCCGGGCCGCGTCAAGGTCGGGCTCAAGAAGGCCGGGCCGGGCGCCTCGGAGGCCAAGAACAAGCACCACCTCTACCTACTTGTCGCCAAGCACCTGCGGGATAACCCCACCGACGACGACTCGCTCGGCCTGAGGGTCAGGATGGGAGGGCAGCTGACGCCCGAGCAGGGCAAGGCTTACCCCCGTCCCGCCGTGCCCCGCGGCTGGAAGATGGGCGAGCTGCTGCCGTACACGAGCGCCGCCATGACGGGCGGCGGCGTGTCTGAGAACCTGTTCAAGGACATGATGAAGGAGATGCAGGGGGGTGGGAACCCCATGGCGGCGTTGATGGGAGGAGGCGGCGGTGGTGGTCCTGGCATGATGGCTGGGCCTAGCGGGGCTGAAGAGGGGGCTGGCGGCGGTGGGAATAAGAAGAAGGATAAGAAGAAGGGCAAGGCGTGATTGAGAGAGAGCGAGAGGGATTGGCAGCACTCGCTGCATGTTATGAATAATTTTTTCTTTGTTAACGATAACGACGCTACGTAGACCTTTGTAACGTGGCATTGGGAGCAATGCCATGGATAGAGTGGATCTGAGAAGGTCTTGGAATCAAAGCAATGGAAGACATCTTTAAATACGGAAGCAATCACCAAACTCCCTGACTTGATGATGATGCCAAGTTCAGTTGTCTTAATACTCGGTAGACCAATATAATAAGGGCACACCGTACGGAACGTACTCCGTACGCGCTACTAGCCACAGGTGGTACGGGAGTATGATTACTAGAAAAACGGCCAGCCTGACCTGACTTCAGACCCCCTTGGCTAGCCTTTGCCGCAATTTACACATGACCAGCTGAAGAACGGTCAGGCTTTCCTCTCTCTTGGGCATGAAGCATGAACAAGTTTGCATCGTCCGCACATATACAACTACGCCAGCGGCCGCGGGCGCGGGGGCGCTAATAAGGAATTCGGGTTACAGTGGTCGGGTCCCCCCGACACCGGATCGGCAAGCGCCCAATGACAAAGGCGGTAATAGAGGGGGGTTCCTCTGATGCGGCCCCTTGCGGTCGTGCGGAACCAAGTTATGCAAAGGGGTTTGAGTGAGGGGGGGGGGGGGCTATACAAAAGTGTGGTGGAAAGTAAGTTGGGTTTGCATCGTGAGAAGGGAAAGACGAAGTTGGTGAAACAGAAGCATGTGTGGAAAGTTGCTCTTGCCAGATACTAATTAGGCCGTGATTCACAGAAGGAGAGATAGGAAACTCAAAAAAAAAAGGAAAAAAAGAAGAAGAAGAAGAAAAAAGGACGACAAGTCCAGGGAAGAATTCGGCTAGTATCTTTCTTATCTTTACTAACAGTACCTAATTACCAGGGTATAATAGGCAAATGCCGGCAACCCTTAGACCATGCATTAGGTAGGTACCTGATAAATGTTGAAACCCGACGTGGGCTCTCTCCTCTCCCCTTCTCATGGATGTCTTCAATAAAAGGTTGGTTTTTTTGGGGGGGTTTTTTTTTTAGCACAAGGCATCCCAACGGCGCCTGCACGCTTTGCCACTACTTCTGCTTCCTGCTTTTCATCCCTGACAAATACATACCTAATACATGTACTAGCAGCAAGCAGCATCTTTTCCGATATCCAGCCCCTCAAGGAATACCTTCGCTCTCAGTACGTCTTTTTTCTCTCCTCGCTTGAAACCAACTTCCATTGGGCCCTGATTTATCTTGCATCGCTTGCCTTTGCCGGGAATCAAAATACCTTGATCCTCGCCTCGCCTCCCCTGTCCGCCATCCATACCTAGAACTAAACAACAATACCTTTCCATCATAAGGGTTGGGGGGAAAAGAGAGAGAAAGAAAGAAACTCCCGTGAGGTTACAGCCATGGTCAAACCAAGGCTGATAATCCTTGTCAGGCATGCCCAGTCCGAGGGCAACAGTGAGTGAAACCAGAGCAATGAAATTTAGAAAGCTACCATCTTTTCCCCTAACCCAAGCTGCAACCCAGAAAACCGTGACATTCACCAGACCATCCCCGACCACCGGGTCAAGCTCACCGACGAAGGCCACGTCCAGGCCCGCGAGGCAGGACGACGTCTCCGCAAGCTCCTCCGCCCAGACGACACCCTCCACTTCTTCACCTCGCCCTACCGCCGCACCCGCCAGACGACCGAGGGCATCCTCGAGACGCTCTGCAGCCACAACGACGACCACGATGACGACCCGGACCTCGCCGGCCCCTCTCCCTTTCGCCGCGAGGACATAACCGTTCACGAGGAGCCTCGGCTGCGCGAGCAGGACTTTGGCAACTTCCAGCCCTGCAGCGCCGAGATGGAGCGCATGTGGCAGGAGCGCGCCGACTACGGCCACTTCTTCTACCGCATCCCCAACGGCGAGAGCGCCGCCGACGCCTACGACCGCGTCTCGGGCTTCAACGAGTCCCTCTGGCGTCAGTTTGGCGACGACGACTTCCCCAGCGTTTGCGTCCTCGTCACCCACGGCCTCATGTCCCGCGTCTTCCTCATGAAGTGGTACCACTTCACCGTCGAGTACTTCGAGGACCTGCGCAACGTCAACCACTGCGAGTTCCTCGTCATGCGCCGCCAGGACAACGGCAAGTATCTCCTCGAGAACAAGCTGCGCACCTGGTCGGACCTGCGCCGCGAGAAGGCGGCCCTCATCAAGGATAAGGACAAGGAGCCGCCGCGGGAAAAGGACAAGAATATCAAGGACAAGGACTTCAAGCTTGACAGGTCCAAGACGTTCATCTCCACCAGGCGCTGGGGCGGCTGCCCCAATGGCTGCAACCACAGTCGTCACTACAAGAGGCGTGATGACCTCGAGTTTCTCCGCCAAAAGGACCTGGCAAACGGCGCCACCGTCGTCACCAAGACCACCACCACCACCACCGTCCCCCGGAGGCGCCCCGCGCGCAACAGCTCGGACGAGGACGAGGACGACCCCGACTCCGATGGCACTTTTGACACCAGCCAGGCCAGCCCGGGCCTCGGCGTCGACGTCGTCCATCACACGGTTGAGGAGATGATTCACCGTCGCAACAGCAGCAGCGGCGCCTTCATGCCGGCTCACTTGCACGTAGGCCGCGACTTTGGCGGCACGTACTCGGGCCACGCCTCCACGGCCGGTAGCGACACAGAGGCGTCCGAGGACGACTCGCACAGGCAGGCCAAGCGGCGCTCGGGCAGCTCGCTCGTCAACGCCGCAATGATCAACGGCGCCGTGGCGGAGATGCAGAAGCTGCAGCTGGACCCCGAGGATAAGACGAAACCCTCCTTGAACAAGCTAGGTGATGCGCCGCCCTGCGCCGGGATAGGGGCCACCGGTACCCAAGAAGAGGAAGATCTGGAACTGGCCGAGAAGGAGGACAGGAGCATCAAGGGGAGTGTCTATTAGGATACACAACATGACGAACCGGCATTTTTGTGCGCAGACACACAACGTACTACTAGTAGTTATAATGATGACTTCACGACATTAATGAAAGAAAAAGTTCAGAGCACGACAACTTCGAATATACGACAAGTCTTTCTTTTATTTTTATTTTCTGGAGATGCACGCGCTCCAAGGCTAGAAAGAAAAAAAAATAGGCGACCGTGCAAGAAAGAAACCTAGTCTATGGATGAGGGAGGGGATAATGACCCTGCCGTCCATGCTCCCAAAAGACAGGGAGAAAAAAAAAGAACATGGAACATGAGAGTCCTCCCTGTAGTATGCAAGAAAAAGACGGGGAAAAGATGCAGGACCAGTACAACGAGTAAGAGAAAACGTTAACGAAGAACACAAAGCCCCCCCTCAAGGAAGATTTCATACCTGCCATAAAATAAGACGAAAGAGAAACCCCGAGACAGAGTGCTAAAAGGATATAATAAAAACATACTCAAAAAAGAAAAAGAAAAAGAAAAGAAAAGGATCGAAAACAAGCAAGATCTCTATAAAAACTCCGGTTTCCTCCGATGAACCCCTTGCACAATGGGCGATGAAATGAAGAAGACACAAGGGGAGAGCCAAGATGTCCTCCCATAATGAAGAAAAGAGCCCGCTGAAAAAGCAACCAGAAAATCAGAAAATAGGGAGGTATTTTTGCCTCCTCAAAACCAACAAAAGCCCGCTCCCCCGGTAATGCCATACGTTACGGGTATCCTGTACACCCGATATGATGACTTAGAAGAACTTTGCCATGGCTCTGCTGAGATCAATGAAATCAACAGGCTTGGTGACATAGTCACTGAAACCGGCGGCGATGCATTTCTCCTGTACGTCTGACATGACATTGGCGGAGAGCGCGATGATGGGCATTTTGGGAAGATTGTACGTCTGTTCCCATTGTCGAATCTCGCGGCAAGCCTGGTAGCCGTCTTTACGAGGCATGTGAAGATCGCACTACTAATGTTAGCATCGCTTTAGAGAAAGCTATTAGAATGACAGTGTACTTACGATGATGAGGGCATAGTGGTCATGCGCGTGCGTCAGAACAGTTTCGATGCAATCGACACCGTCATCAACTGTGTCAACCTCTACGCCAATCTTCTTCAGGTACTTGACTAGGACTTTCTGGTTGACAATGTTGTCCTCCACGACAAGCACCCGATAGCCCTTGTTGCCGATACGCCGTTCAATTTCAAGGTAGCTAGCCTTTTGGCTCTCGACCATCTGCTGGGCCGTCGAGCGATTGCGGTCAATGCTCAAGTCGCGCACCTTATCAGGGTCAAAGATGACTGCGAATCGTGAAGGCTTAACCGGCTTGTAGATAAAGGTAATGCGGTTCTGCGACAGCAGCTCCTCGTGGGCGGTGTTGGCAGCAAGTTTAGCAATAGCCTGCCTCTGAACGGAATCAGATAGACACAATATAGTCATGTCATCAATTTTTTGGCTCATCGTGATCTGGTCAATCATACCGACAACAGCCTCAGCTGAGCCCAGGTTAATGACGATGTGAGTGAATTTGATCGGATCGTCGCCGCCAATCAGCTTTTGTGCTTCTTCCGCTGAACCCAGCGCGGTGATTTGATGCGGCACTTCTTTTGGTAACGTCATCTCGATATGCTGTACTGTCGCCTCGCGGCTATTGCGTTGCGGGCAAATGATGAGGATCGAATACAACGGCGGTCGTAAACTATCAGGGGAAGGATGCCCGCCTGGAGTTACAGTGCGTCCTGGAGAGCTACGGCCAGATGGCATCTCGAGCTTCATCTGTGATAGATCGTGCCCGCTGGCTTTGGCGGCCTCGCTGAAGCGGGCGAGTCCTGTATTCACAGAGGTGGCAGATGATCCATCCGTTACATGCGAGCGACCTGATCGAATCGACTGGGTAGAGCTGCCATTAGACGTAACAACGGGCGAAGTCAGACCAGGATCGATGGTTTGGCTGTCATTACTGCGGCTTTGTTTCGACGCTGCCAAAGGGTGGAGGTTGCTAGGAACACGATCATGGGCATCTGACCGAGGCGGCGCCAGCATTACTGGTGCAGGGCTTCCAGGTATATCAGGATGTTCTGTTGCAGTAGGGAGCCCGAATCGAGCGCTGAAAGTAAAGGTAGAACCTTGTCCAGGAACAGCTGTCCCAGCCATCTTACCACCATGAAGTTCAACAAGCTGCTTTGAAATGACTAGGCCGAGGCCGCTTCCTCCGTGCTGTCGGGTGCTACTGCCATCGATTTGGCTGAACGGCTTGAAAATGAGCTCTGCCTCCTTCTGAGTAAAGCCCTTGCCCGTATCGGTAATGATGTATTGGAGCATGATCTCGTTCTCGGAGCAGCTAGCATCCTGAATTACCTTGCATCGACTAAAGACTTCTCCTTCAGTGGTAAACTTGATGGCGTTGCCAATCACGTTGAGCAACACTTGGCGGATGCGGAATCGGTCACCATTCACCCATGCAGGGACATCGGCCTCCACAAGGTAGCTCAACTCCAATCCCTTGGCAATAGCCATTGTTGACACCAGCTCGTTGACGTCCTCAATAAGGGACCTTGTGTGGAACCACTCGTACTTAAGCTTCATCATCCCAGCGTCGACCTTTGACAGATCCAGAATATCGTTGATGATCATGATCAAGTTATTGGCGCTCATCTGGATTGTGTTGGTGTAGTCTCGCTGCTCCTCATTGAGAATCGTGTCCTGCAGGAAAGTCACCATACCTGAGATGCCAATGAGTGGTGTACGGATCTCATGGGACATATTACTCAGGAATCTGCCCTTAGATTCCATAGCTTCCTTCAGCTTCTTCTCCATCAACTTCAAATCGTTGATGTCGGTCGCAGATCCAAAATACGAGCTGGCTCCGCTACCGAAATCAATAGTATCAATCTCGACGCAACGGATAAGATGCCATCTATACTCGCCAGTCTTGGAGCGCAGACGGACTTCCATGGTGTAGGAAATTCGTCCGTTGCTGTCAGTATCCACCTTGATCGCACCGCTTTTGGCAAGCTCTGTGATCTGAGCTGAAGGTAGCTGAGCCAGAGGCACATTGTTGGAGCTATTTTGTCGTGATAGGCCGCCTGGAGGTGCAAGAACTGCATTTGGACTCGGTACATGCGGAGCGATGAGGGTGCTCGTTGACGTTGACGTAGCTACTGAAGACGCAGAGCTGGCGCTCCTTTGCGGATCCTGAGGCTTGGGGCCCATGGGCGTTGATGCCCGACTCAGGGGGATGCGACACTTATCCAAGTCTTCTGGGTGTACGAAGTCGATAAATCCTAGGCCCACAGATTCCTCGAATAATTGGCCGGTGTATGACAGCCACTGCTCGTTGGCAAATGTAACGCCGTCCTCCTCGGTCGCCGTGAAAATGATTTGCGGGATGAGGTTGGCAAGAAGGCGGTGCTTAGCCTCTGACGCTTCGATTTCCTGCTGTCTTGCGGCCTTCAACTCTGCGATATGCTGATCATGAATATCCATATAGGATCCGAGCCATTGCCTGATACGCCCCGCCTTGTCTTTAGAACCAACAGCTCTGGCATGGAACCAACGATAATGGCCGTCAAAGCGCCTAATGCGCACTGTTCGAGAAAGTTGCTCCTGAGTATGCATTGAGTGCTTCCAGGCTCTCATGAAGGCAGCGCGATCCTCTGGGTGCACACTGCTCCAATGATCGGCTGCTAATTCTGCAGGCGTTTGACCCCGGTATGAGAGAAATCTACTATTCACCCACACCATATTCTTATCCCAGCTCTTCTCTTCAGGGATGGCAGCCACGAAGACATGAACAGGCAATGAATCCAAAATGAGACGCGTAAGCTTGTCAGTCGGCGAGACCATATCGGTAGGACCAATAGTGGAGAGGTACGAAACCTGGCGTGACCCAGCAGGACGACTTGGTAGATTGGCATTTTGAGGAAGCGACCCAAATGTTGATGCAAAGTCGGCTCCTCGCGTGTGAAGCAAGTTCTTATTTTGAGACCGACCCGAATCATTCTTCGTTACTTCAACTGGCTCGGTTGGCTCGTCGGTCGGCAGCCTATCCGGGGTAGCGTCTGTAATTTCTTGACCCTCCGTGGGCACATGCTTTAGGGCGGATGGGGAGTCTTCCAGGCCAGCTCGGAGTTGATCAACGAGATCGTTAGTGTCGACTATATCTTGCTGCAGTCTCGAGCTGGATAAGCGGGTAACTCGTCTCTCTACAGGCGAGCCATCTTGTGATCCTGCGCCGCTGCGATTCGCTGGGCCTAAAACCTCTTGTCGGACAGATGTACTACGCTGCTTAGGGTTAAAGTAGCTCTCTCCACCGTTGGAAATCGCAGCTGGACTGGCGGCAGGCCTCTTTTCTGTGATAGAACCAAGTCCTCCGTGTTCCCAGCCAGGAGTTCCCGCAGGTGAGCCCGCTATACTTCTCGATACACCAGAGTATTCGCTCGGACTTGTGATGCTGCCAGGCAATGACTGTTGAAGTGAGAGCTCGCCAGCTGTCATCAGCGCAGAGCTTGTAACAGACCGTCCATCTGCAGCGACCACACCGTAGCCTGCGTTCGATGCTGGTCTTCGGCGTAGACCTATCAGCTCGTTCTCCAAGTTACTGTAATGCTGGCATAACGAGAACGATGTGGCCATGTGCGGCGCAAGATGCTCCAGCGAGTGCCGCAAGTTTGATGGGTATGGTATTATGGGGCTAAGAATTGAGAGAATCGCGATCGGAGCTTCTTTCTTCCTGATTGAGGTCGCTGACATCTGGCGAATCGGCTGTTGTCGGCTTCCGCACTCATCCTCCCTTCCTTTCGCCGGTGACCGTTTCTCAAAGACGCTATCATCAAGTTTGAAGGGCTGAGGCTGTCTTGACAGAAGGACGTGCTTCAATGGAATGTGCAGGACAGTCCAGGAGTTTTCCATGCCAATGGCCTCAGGAGGCCGCGTACCGGTATAGTCCGCTGGCGATGGGCCTGGGTTGAAGCTCTCCTCGTCTACCATGGCATTCGTAAAGAAAGGGTTTTCTTTGGCATCGGCACGAATGGCTGGCGAAGGAGCTGGGGATTGCGACCAAGGTGAAGGCGGAGCTTGTTCGTACTCTTCATATTTCGGCGTGGTCGGTCGCGGCGACTCGTCGTCGAGATGAGCAGATATCAAGCCCATGCCCTTTTCCCCAGCTGTTGTTTTGCCTCGGCTTGTGGCACGGGGTCCAGTAGATGTGCCTAGCATAGTCGACAACCTAGACGACGATTCCGGCCGAGGCTTTGCGGGGCTTTTCGAGGCGTCCGTCTGAGGTTGAGGGGTCTGTGGGACTTGGGCTGGCTCAGGTGCGCAGGTCCTCTCAGTATAGGGATAGCTTCGTGTTAATGTAACGGCCTTTCCACGCTCCAACACTCTGGTCACGCCAATATGGTCTATGAGGGGGTCTGCCTCAAAGTCCAATGCTTGGAGCACCGGCATCACTCTACTTTGCCCTGCGCCACCTGCAGTGGACGGAACAGCCCATTGTGGTGCGGACTGCTCCTCGAGCAAATCATGCTCACGCAAGGTCGACTGCTTCAATTTCGCTCCATCAGTAACTTCCGAAGATACTTGGGGAAGGTAGCTTCTGCTCCTCTTCGGGTGTGACGGGCGGCGGTTCGTGCTCGAAGCAAGCTGTTCCTGAACCTTTGCTTTGTTCTCTTCATAGCTAGAAAATGAATGGCGGCTTTGGAGTCCTGGTCGGGTGGATAAGTCCGGATGTAGAGAGTCTTCGTTGGTAGGAAGCGGCCCAACATTGCCAAGATCGCTTTGACCATTGTTGTTACTTCTGGCCATATATCCCAAACTAAATTGGTCCTCTTCATGTTCATTATAGGTAGCCTTTTGTCCCCATGGCACATTCTCGATATCAGTAGTGTCCGCCGGGATGGAAAGAGTCACTCGCTCAGCCATATAGACATCCTTCATAACCTGAACAACAGTGGACCACCATGCATCCAACCCTGGTTCAGCCGACAACATGAGAGATAGTTCGTATAGATTCGGAGTAGGAAAATCGGGCCCATCAGGAGGAGGTGAGTACCCCGCAGGGTTGAAATTGAGGGCAGATACCGGTGTTGAATTTCCTGATAGGACCTTGTCCTGTGCTCCCCTTTGCTCTAGAAAAGACGCCTGTGAAGTCCGCGGTGCTGTAGAGGGCTTCGGGAAGTTTGGAAGGCCATATGTGCCTGTCGCCATTCGAGGAAAAGGGTACGAGGGCGTACTAGCTGCAGCGCCCGGTGTTAAGC
Organism: Trichothecium sympodiale; assembly: GCA_003012115.1. Classification (NCBI taxonomy): domain Eukaryota; kingdom Fungi; phylum Ascomycota; class Sordariomycetes; order Hypocreales; genus Trichothecium; species Trichothecium sympodiale. Next base: position 13,066 of record PXOB01000299.1, read on the forward strand.
CTCCTCGGATGGTAGCTCCAGACTCTGTAGATGTTGTCGTGTCCGTAGTCGCCAGTGGTTGCATAGATGGTAGACCGCCCTCTTCCTGAATTGGGGAAACTCTGTTTTTGGCATCAGGATTTAATAAACCCCTCGCTGACATTTCGCGCCTCTCCAAATCTCTTGCCAGCCTTTCTCGGTATTCGTTCAGCTGCTTTTGCGAAACCGTTTGCTTCAACGCGTTCTCATCTGTCTCTGCCGTCCATGTTCCCTTGTTGGGCTTGTTTCCCGGGCCCAGACGGCCATCCTGAGCCAATCCCGCCGCCATATGCGGCCGCTTCGTCGGCGAATCAATAGCTACGGGTGAATGAGGCTGGCTGAGGAGATTGAAAAAACTGGTGGGCATCTCGTTGTGGGCCAGCCCAGTCGTTGAGGCATCTAGCGACTTTACTCGTCCATGTCGGGGTTTCACTTTGGTCGGTCTTTCTGATGCAGGGCTTAAGTTGTTGGTCGGTGACTGGGGGTCGCTAGGCTGTCGCGAGGGCAATTCGAAGGTCCTGTTGTCAACCGGAGAGCTGGGACCAGGCATACCTCCTCATCAAAACTGAGAGGGGGGGTTTCTGGTAGTGGTGGTGGTGGTGGTAGTGGTGGTAATGGTCGGAGGGTGGCAGGAGGGGCCGGGATGCAATGTTGGCGCCTATCGATGGTTATCAAACCGCAGTCAGAGCAAGAAACCGCATCCCAAGAACAAGCCTAAGGGCCCCCGGGGGAGAAAAATTAAAAAAGGAAAGACGCTATGGCCGAACGGGCTGGCTACGGTGAGAAGTAATGCAACCTCGAAAGTGGTGAGGGCGAGGCGTAGGAAAGGGTTGGCGGTAACGTGCAACTCTGCTGGTACGCAATGGTCGACGCCACTAGCAGTAGTAAATTACGCAGTGGATGTATGAATAGTACATCGAAGGCAGAGGAATTGGGGTGCGAAAACGGGTAGCCGACAGGATACCGCTGTTCCAAGTGCAGAGGCTGTTTGTGCCTTTCTCTCGTCTGGGTGAAGTTCGAGTGGTAACGCAAACAGCAACGGGCAACTGGCGGGGTGGGGAGGGCCAAAGCAATAGTACCAGTAGTAGCGCAGTTGCAGCAGTGAGGTGGTGTCGAGTTTGACGAGAAAATGGGAAACTAGAGACGGGAGTTGGGGAGTATGAAGGTGGGTTGTGGCAGTGGTGGTGTGGGCGAACCGGCAAAGTTGGTTTATCCCAAGTCCCAAGTCAGTGAGGTGAAAGCTGCCAGTAACAGTTCTGCAGTCGAATTCTGTGGCCATTGGGGATTACCATGAGTCGAGCTTGGTACCACTACCACCACTAGCGGGAGAAGGCCGGGGCAGATTGTCCAGCGGTCCAGCGGGCTGGGGATGTGCTATGACGTAGTGGGTATTACCTTGGCTGGGGCCACCGTAGGCAAGCCGAGATGAGATCAGCCCCCCAAGGCGGGTAGCGGGCTCGTGATGGTCCAAGTTGAGCAGTTGATACCCGGCAGCGGCGGTTGCCAGAGTGCGCTCCGATGTGCATGAGAACAGCTTGGTACGGAGTACAGTATTACCGAAGTAACCAAAATAAGCGGATGTGGGAATGAGGAAGGAAACAACCCGAGGAAAAGAATCACCAAAAGAAAAATGTAAAGGAGAAAATTAGGAAAAAAAGAAAAAAAAAGAGAAAAAGAAAAAGTAAAGACAAGGCGTAGGGAGAATTTCGTCTACAAGTATGAAGCCCCTATGCATATCTTAATCGCGAACTACCTATTGAGAGTTGCAGGGCGGGCAGTTAACTAACTGTATTGGATTTATTTTTCAATCCCGGAGCCCACCATCGACAAAAACGCGACTTCTCTTCCTAACTACGGATTAGTAGGGAGAGAGGGCCTACAACGTAAGGAGAAGACTGCAACTCCGATACCAAGCCCTTCCAACCCACCAGCTTAACGAGCGCAGCCCGTTACCACGGTCCATGCCTCTTCAACTGTGACGAACCTGGGTGCGACCTACCATATGGGACAACTGGCGCACGAACCCCCCTGTAGATGCGTTATGCGTCCGTCCGGGTACAGGTGGGCATTGGGTGGGCTTTGGTGGGCAATCCCTTCCACAGATTTACTCACCATGCATCCAGCCGACGGCTCTGATGAATCACAGACGCAGACGAGGCTACAGATTGCCGGTCATGGACACGCTCAATGTGCAGGAACCTACGGAGTACATAGCATCGTGTCTCTGTCCCATGCTCCAAATCGCACTACTCAGGACATCCTGGTGAGGCAAACCCAAGGTGTTACTAGTTATATGACAATTCGTATTTTCCAGCAGCGCAACGAGCAGCCTGTCAGGAACGGAATGACCCTTGACCAGGGGACACGAAAGCACCCTACAAGTATCTACAAGTAGCCTCGCTGCGGACATTTATTATTAAGCCTCTGCGGTTGACAGCTTTCTGACAGAACTATGTAAATTGCGTTATGGCACAGGGCACAATGGTTACTGAAAATAGGTACAGCCCTGTCTATTAGATAGCCCTCTTTTTTTTCTTTTTCTTTTTTTTTCCCTCTCGCTCTCTTTCCTTCCTCTACCTGTACCTCACGCGGGGGACGGGGCCACCCGGTAATTGAACCTAGAGAGAGAGAGACAGAGAGAGATCAAAGACCACCTGCCAGGCATTTCTTCCACACCGCTAGACTGGGGCAACACAGATCGCTACCTATCAACCAAATCCACAGAATTACTCTATAATCCCGTCGCTGCCACATACTGGCTTATAATAGTTCAGTCCTGTTAACAATACGTCAAGCAACGGACTTCTTCTGCCCTTTTTCATTGTGATACTACATAGCCATCTTAATCCCCCCCCACCGTGGTAGGGGTTTATGTATGGCTACCGTCGTTCCTCCAAGCCTTCAGGTAAGCAGAGTGACCTACGAAAACGACTACTGATTGGTTTCCTGGTGCTTTTCGTCCTCATTTGTGCGGCATGCAGAAGAGAGGCTTGCATGAGGGGAGCACTAGACGGCGTGCACAGGAAACAGGGCCAGACAATCTACAATCATCAAAACCACCTGATTGGAACATTAATAAACCCCCCCCCCCCCTTTTTTTTTTTTTTTGGTGACACTCAGTTGCCCAGTTCAGATGAATCCTGCACCCTTCCGAGTCCAAGAAAAAGAGCAACCATACATATAGCACGCACACGCGCGTATCCATACTAGTAATAAGATGGGTTTTTCTTCCCCTATGTCAAAGTGGATGTTGAAAGGAGGCGGGAAAATCTTGGGACTGCAAGGTAAAAAGACGCTATGCCTAACGATCAAGCCGGTGACAGGAAGCTGGGCAAGAAGTCGATAATTTCGAATCTCGATCCAGTCTGTGTGTGGACTTTTGCTGCGATGGGGACAGGTCGTGGTCAATTCCTCAGCATCAAGATAACTCGCACCACGGTCTCGACGTCAATTCAAAGCCTCACTAGCAGTTATGTTACAGTCCATATTGCTAGGTTGTTACGGAGTACGG
>PXOB01000299.1:16811-31112 GCA_003012115.1 Trichothecium sympodiale
TTTTTTTTTTTTTTTTTACTACCAGGATGTGCTTTGTATGGAAAGAAGGAGGGCAAGGCTACCTACAAGTACTCCGTACCTACAGCCCGAAAAGGACAACCCAATGCGCCCCACATCCCTTCCTCCCTCGCTTTTTTTTTTGTACCTTCTTTCGAGGGTGACAGAATACCTCGCATTCATGCCACCAAATCACTCACTACATGTAGTAAATAGCGCCCTGTGTACCAAGTATTCATTCACCCTCGTACTAATGGAACTTCTGTACCTTCTGGTGCAGCTTCTACTACTAAGGTAGGGCTAGTATATTCACTTGCTGCGACTGCACTAATATCGCCTCCTGGGACTTGCCTGTCTCGGAGCCTTTCGTCCTCAAATGGAAGTCTTACGGGAAACGCTGCCCTCAATTAAGCTCTCAATTAAGCGCAGCCGATTTTTATCTCTTTTTTTTTCTGCTACGTATTATTACAGTAAATCACCAATATTTTGCATTGCCCTCAACGTGACAGCCCGGCGGATCATTAAGACGGAGCTTTATTTATCAATTTCATACTATTACTAACTAACTCTACAACCGTAATTTTCAGCAAAGAAAAAAAAAAGAAAAGAAAAAAAAGGATTACGAAAATAATATCCGACTTGTTAGCCATAGCATGCTACCGGTATCCGTGTTGTCTACTCCGTACTCCAAAGGCCTTGAAACTCTATCTTATCTATGCTCAATTCGCTGGTTTCGATTCAAGAGAGTCATGAGCATCTGCTGCTGTAGACTCGACGGTGGCATTGGCCGCCCTCTTCTGGGGGCCAGGGCCGTAGACTTGGCAGGCCTCTTGAGGCATCTTGCACTGGAATGCGTTACGCCAGACGTCGAGCTCATGAAGGGGCGCAAAGGATCTGAGTTGAAAGGGGGCGTGGCCGGTAGCCATGTAGTCCTCGAGGTACTTGGGTCCGGAATTTGCGCAGTAGCGAGTAGAGCGGAAGAGGAAGAAGAGTTGTTCGGGAGTGAAGCGCTCCAAGCCGGGCAGGACCTTGTCCTCTGACTCCAGCTGCACCAGCCTCCAAGCATCAAAAGCAGCCTTGGTGCCGATTGCGTCGGAGATGAGGTCATTGAGTGCATCCGTATTGTTGATTGCGGCAGGAACCTGCTGGCCGTTGGCGGCTATGATAGGGTAGTCGGTATACTTGACGTTGTAGCAGTTGGAGCCGTGCCAGAAGCCATCGTAGGCTTCCTTGGTCCATCTGCCTTGGTCAACAAGTTTGGTGGCGTTGGGGCCGCTGACGATGGTACCGAAAGCTTGGGCAAAGCCATGGCCCATGGCTGAGCCAACGAGGCCGTACTTGACGTAGGCCGGAAGGTCACGATCCATGATTGGGTAATGCATCAAACCAGCCGGGATGGTGAGATGGTTGTTCCTGGCATTATAGTGAGGAGAGTAGGCGTTGGCGTGGATATGCCAGATCTTGCGGGCCTTGTCGTCGTGGTTGAAGAGCTTGGCCCACTTGTTGGCGAACTGAAGTCGTGACAGATGGACGTAGTCCTCGGCGTGCGCCAGACGCATCAGGGGTTTGGCACGGAAGTCAGCTTTCTCCCAGTAGTATAGGCCCATGCGAGGCCCGCCGGTTTGCGACGAGTCGTTGGCAGCCCTATTGTTCCACCAATTAATGAACCTGTCCTTGGCGTGAAAACCCACGTTTTCGCCAGCCCTCATCGCTTTAGTATTGATCTCTTCATAAACCTTGACCAAACTCTCGTCTTTGCTGTACAAATCTTTCAACACATGAGGATTGCTAACGTCGGGGTGCTAAGGGAAGAACAATGTTAATCAGTACATGTACTCAGTGATAGAAGTACGTCAACCAAGATCACGTACCTCCTTTGAATATCCGAAGGAAACATCGAGGTCCCGAGAATGGGTGATGAGTTCAGCCCTGGACACGTCGTCGAGCCATTCGGATGAGTCGATGGCGCTAAAGACCTCATACTCGAGGCGCTCCATCATATCGGCTCCCTCGTTTCTCTGGTACTCGGGAAACCTCTCGTTGATGTAGAAGGAGTCAACAAGCAGGGGAAGATGCTTTCGCACCCGTTCCATGCACATGTGTTGCCTGCTTTCTCCTTTCTGTACGAACAATTAATTAATGCTGGTCTTTGCCGGTGTGTGAAGATACAATCGCAATACATTGCACATACCTTGCCATCAAATTCCTTCATGAATTCCTGCCACTCGGTGAGATAGTAAGAATCCCAGAGATGATACAGCTGACGCCAACCTTGCCAGACCTGGAACAAGAACATGACATCGCGAGGCTGATCCTTGAGAATTTTGTTCAGTCTTGCCCAGTACCTGGGCTGCATGAGTAGCACGGTATCGATCTCGGGCTTCTTCGCCTTGGCAGACTTTTTCCGGCTATCGTTGGGGTGGTTGAGTAGGACCCGGTCAAGATGCAAACGGGGGACTACCTTTTCAATGGTATCCATATCTACTTGCCAAGGTTCCTCCTGCAGGTGTAGCATTGTTAGATAAAAAATTGCCATCGGGTTTTTGAAGGAAAGGTCAGTAGGGCGTTTGACTTACGTAGCCCTTTCGTAGCTCCTCGGGCTTGGGGAGAGCTCTTAGGATCTCCTTCTCCATCTCAAATATCTTCTCAAGGGCATCATCTTGCCAAGATCCTTTATCCCATATTTCCCACATGATGTATGTGGTAATGTGAGTCTTCATCCAGTTCTTGTACTTCTCAACCATGGCCTTGTCCTCATAGTTCTCTAGATGTCTTAATCCAACATTGAAGACGGGAGATACAGCCACCAGATTCTTGCCCTATTACACTGTGTGTTAGTCTCAGCGTCCCGGAAATCGGTAGACCAAATACTTGTAGGACTTACTTTGTACTCAATAGGCTCATACTGGGCAAAAACCCATGCATCAGCCTCGGCCAATTTCCTTGTAATTTCTGCGTGCCAATCGTGCTCCTCATCAGACCACTCCGCAGGCAGTACCTTGCCTTTTTTGACATGTCGCTTAATGTATGAGAAAGGTGCCCAACCACTGGTAAGCCAGTGGAAGAATTCTTGAGGGACCAAGACTCCCTTCCTGACGATGACAGTCCAGTCCATGCAAGCCCAGTAGTATATCTGCATTCTCCCATGCTGCTTCTTGCGAATTTTCTCTTCCGGAGAGTCGTCCTTCTAAAGTACGAGTTAGACTGGGTTGGTACAATCAATCCCCATAGAACAGATGGCTCACCGGCTCGTACTTCCTTTCGAGAAGATCGATAATCCCCGCATCAAGCTCAGCCTGGCTTTCCGTTGAGAAGCTGACCTCTAGGAAGTCATTGTCAGGCTGATGGTTGGCCCTGAAGCCGCCACATACGACTGTGAGGAATATTTGTCAATATCGATCAGGAAGAGGTTCGTTCATAGGACATGCAACTTACGTTCATCCCAATTATCGCAGGGATCAAGCTCCTTGAAGTTGGGGGCCAAGTGGTCAAGTAGATAACTGGCAATACTGACACATCCCATGTCCATGCAAACAGGCGCTGTTTGCACTTGAAGAGCCATCTTGACGTGGTAATTCGGTTGAGAGTCAAGATGCTTTGAAGGAAGAGATATGAAGAAAAGGGGAAAAAAGAGAAAAAGAAAGGAAAAAATGAAAACAAGTCATAAAAGGTTTTTTTTACAGAGATGGACTGCCCTAAATATGAGGGCTACCATCTCACAGCCACAGGGCTTGACAATAAATCATAAATTTCCTATGCTCATCGTACACTTCGTACTTAAGCTCGGCATCAAGAAAAAGTAAGCATATGCCACCCGAAAGTATAGGTATAGTTGGTCTCGTGTTATGGCCCCCCTGAGGCGAATTCTAGGAAAAGCCCTTCCATTTTGGACCATAATCTTGTCATACCAGGAACTCAACCCCCCTCCCCCCTTTAGGTCCAAGACCATTGCTGTTCATGCAGCGAGATTACCCAGATTACGAACCAATCGAAGGCTTAAATCCAAACGTTTGCTTCTTATTGAAAGGCACGAATGTTGTGTTCGTCTAACAGGTTGTAATAGAGTTTGAAGCCATAGGGGTATGTATGGCTCGATTGTGTGCCACGAGGCTGAAGCCTCGTATTGTGTTTGAGAAGACTGGGCCTCATGGCTTCGCGCTTATTTCGTCGGGATTCGAAAAAAAAAATTAGCAGGTACGAAAGGTAATCAATGCAAGTAAAGTCGACAGCAGGCCGGCCGACTAAGGCGAAGCGAAGCGAAGAGCTGTCCCAGGGCGCGGCTGTTTACGGCTATTAAATTATCACGTGATATTTTCCCTGGTTATAGTAGGATATGTTCTACTTGAGGCTACCGTCGTTTGCTTTAAGGCTGCTGTAAGAGTCAGCGTTCTGCTTGAGGCTGCCTTCCTCACCAATAGTAATGTAAAGTATATCAAGGCCCATAGTAAGAGAGTAGCTTAAGATTACTTAATATACCTTAAATGCATATAATTCTATAGAGCAGAGAATGAATGTCCGGAGTAAATGTGTTTCTTAGAAATAAGGAACCTACTACTTGCTATGAAATACGAATTCTATACTACGTAATTTAATCATGTGTAGTATTATTCACGGCCATCTCTTTTGCTTGTGGTGGTAATAGGGGTGTGAAAACGTGGCTGGAGTTGTCCAACGCCACAGCGGTCCAGTAAATGACGAATGTGCCGTCAAACCACCTATCATTTCCTACTACTACTACCAGGTAGTGCTCCGTGGTTGCTCGAGTCTCAAGACGCGACAACAGCGATAACAAGCAGTGCACAAATTCTGATCGATACGAATGACCTAGAATTCTTCTCCAACAGCGGCGAGAAGCCCCCTTATTGGGCTCATTCCACGATACAAATCTCATGAGCTACGGACTTCAGCACTGCCCCTCCTTTCGCCATGGACCTCGGGGCTTCGATTAGCGACGACGAGCAGAAGCCTCGCCCGCTGCCCTCTGATCTACCGAAATCCTTAGACGACCGCTCGCATGTTTTTTCGGAGCATTATATGCGCGAGACTGAGATGTACGATGGCTGGCAAGGTGGGTAGTCAGTTGATCTTGGCGAAGTGCCGACTGAGACAGATCTGGACTAACTCGTACCCAGGAGAGTCGCAATTCCTCACAACTCCAGCCTTGGCGAAGCCTCTAGATTTCGGGAATCTATCATTGAACGACTCCAACTTCGAAGATGTAGCAGGCAACGCGCCGCCAGATAGCGAAGCTCGACTAATGGAGATGCTGGCGGTATCGGCGTCGCACCAGAAAGCACCAGGAATAGAGGATGAGGAGGTGGTCGCAAACGACGAAAAGCTCTCAGAGTCGGAAAAGAAGGAGCTGTTACAAAAGGCCATTACCATGGCCGCTAGCAATGGAGACGTGGAAAAGGTCAAGAAGATCTTGGGCGGCAAAGCTAGGGACTTTGTCGACCTGAATGCTTCTGATGAAGATGGGACGCCGCCGCTAATCTACGCCAGCTGTTTTGTTGGTGTGCCTATGTCTATTCATGGTGTATCGTGCTGACGCTACAACAGGGCCACGATGATGTCGTTCAGGCCTTGATCGACGCCGGAGCTGATGTTAACAAACAAGACCGCAATCAATGGAGCGCATTAATGTGGGCGATGACGAATCGGCATAAAGGAATTGCCAAAGTATTGCTTGATAACGGTGCATCTTCTGATCAAAAGACGTCGTCCGGCCGAACCGCTGCCGATTTCGTGCCTCCAGATAGCGACATGTCCTTCTACCTACACAACAACGGTTATGCAATCGGCAACGCTGGTGTTTCCGACGACTTCTATGACCCAGGGCTCTCGCAGGACCGGTTCGAGGAGGAGATGGCCGAGAACGAACTGCGACGGCGACTGATGATGGAGAGCGCTCGGGATCTTGAAGTCGATCTGGGCAACGTCGGGATAGACGATCAACCCGAGGTATGATGTGGTCGCGGCCGTAACTTCCTGCACATGCTAACCGCCCTAGACTGTCGACGAGATCGAAGAAGAGCAGATTGACTTCAATTGGAGTCGATGCTTGCACGATCAGATGTTCGTGTTCCAGGAGCACGAACTTGATCGAATATTGTACATTGTCATTACCAAGATGACGCCACAGCGCTCACATTCCCAAAAGCCTGTGCCAGCAAACATGGTCTTCCTTAGCGCGCGATATGCGTTCTATCATGCCAGCCATGAGCTTCTGGAGCGTCTGATGACGACGGCCATGGACCGTATCAACGACGTGGTTGAAGCATCTCAATGGGACATGACAATATTGGCTTTCTGGATCTCGAACTGTACGCTCCTGCTGCACTACCTCAAGAAGGATGCAGGCCTTGTCGAGGCAACAACAGAGTATCAGGCCCAGCTAGCCGACCTGATCAACGAGATATTCATTCTCATTGTTCGTGATGCCGAGCGCCGTCTCGACAAGGTTCTGGACGCGGCTATGCTGGATCACGAGACGATTCCTGGGTTTGAGGACATTACTTTCCAGAATGAATGGAAACTCTTTAAGCGAAAGACACACACCAAAGAAGAGCCCCTGGAGAAGCGGTTTCGCCCGCCATCACCGAAGCAGCGAGCTAAGCCGGCGCCACGCAACGTCACCTCGCTCCTCTCGTCTACACTGTTTGTTCTGGACTTGTATGATATACACTCCGTCATCACATCTCAGATTATTTCGCAGCTTATCTACTGGATCGGAGCAGAGCTTTTCAACAGAATCATGTCTAATCGAAGATATCTAGCACGGACCAAGGCAATGCAGATCCGTATGAACATCTCTATCCTTGAAGACTGGGCGAGGGCGAACAACAGACAAGCCGAACACTACGAGGCAGGCGAGACAAAATCTACGGGCGAAACAACGATGGACAGCGCTAGGAGACATTTGGCGCCCGTTATTCAGCTCTTGCAATGGCTGCAGTGTTTCTCATCACTCGGTGCGGATGATTTGGAGGCTCTTGTCGGGACCCTCCAGCAGCTGAAGAAGCTCACTCCTCAGCAGATGATTCATGCTGCCAATCATTACCGTCCCGAGGTCGGAGAGAAGGGGCTTCCGAAAAGCGCTATGAAATATCTGCTGGCTATACAGAAGGAGGCGGCTATAAAGCGCGAAAATAGACTTAGCAGAGCCAGTTCACCGATGCCACCTACCGAGGGGATGCCTGTAACACCAAAGAGGGGAGGCTTCTCGGACGCATTTGGGCAAGATACCCCGGGTAGTGTACAAGAAACGCTTGGTCACAATGACCACGATTCCGGGGAGGACGATGCCCCTGAAAATCTGCTGCTCGACCCGGCTTTCATGCTGCCCTTCACATTACCAACAGTCACAGACATGTTGGTGTCATATGGCGCTGGATTTGGAGGCGTCAACAGAGAGAGGGAACGCAAATACATTCCTACAGTGCCACCAGAGTTTCTTGAAAAGCTCGAAATAAACGGATCACGAAGAGGACCCATGTTTCAGGAGAAGGACTGGGAGAATGAGGAGGTCTGATCATCCACATATATCAGGGGAGATGGCAAGGGAAAAACACCACTAGTTGTTCACGGGAAGATGTGCGCTGTCGCGGATCGACATTGAGGCATCGGATCGACTAGTTTTGCGGGCATAACTATGATGAACCATCCATCGGTTGGATGCTGGTCACACCACAGGGTTCCCGAGTGGCCTAGTCGTGGCTCGCCTGAGCTCAAATTCGTCCTGGCAATGCAACTTTGACTATGGGTAGAACGGAAATATTAGGGAGTTTGTTCGACTGACGGGGCTCACGCGCGCAGTCCGCGTAATTTAAGTCATCACAGATGCCCGGTTTCTACAGGAACCATTGGCATCTCATAATAGCATAGCGGCAGGAGGCGCATATTAAGTCGGAGGAGTAATGAACACGACTGGCGCTTTGTCACATCTTGATCCTAATGTACACCTGCATCGTGTCATGTTGTGTGTTTGTATGGCTTTTTAGCGGCTACGGCGCGCGACGTTGAGGCGTCTAGCACCTTGATCGCTGAAAGGCAGTTTATCTAGGCCAAACGTGGAAAGGTCGAGCGGTTGACGTCAAAGATGAGCGTTTTTGTTTGTTAGGTAAAAAAATAGGAAAAAAGGAACACAAAAAAAAAACACCCGAGAAACCACAAACGGTAGCTTTACTGGCGTTGTCGGGAATGTCAGACGCGGTGAAGGTGGAGCGAGCCTGAGTGAGCTGGCATGCCACGTCAATAGACGAGCCAAAAGTAGTTTCTTGATGGTCAGAACGATGGGATCATCTATCAGCGATACCGAGGCAACAACCTAGGTAAACGCTTCTTTTTTTCTTTTTCTTCAGTGAGGACAATGTAGAGTATTTTATGGTGCGTGCTTGGTGTCGCGGCCGGGAATTGGTTGAGTGAATGTGAATCAATCTATTTGCCGAGTAGCGCGGACTGACCGAGAAATCAATCATCGACGTTCATTTTGCAATAAAAGCAATAATAGTACTCCGTGGTCTCCTATTGAGAAAGAAGGTTTGAGAAGGCGAGGCCCGAATTAGTCCCTGACATGGCCACGACTAGCGCTACTATTTCTCTCCCTTGCAGGCCATTCTTCACACCTTCTTCTCCCCTTGTGGCCTGTGATTCGCCAAAACTCATTTCCCGAATAGGAGCTATATGTACTCCGTACTCCGTACAATCGTATTGTCTGGTCGCCAGCGAGCCAAAGCCAGGTGACCGGGGAGTGAGGGAGGTTCATGCCGTTGGGTCTCGACACATCTAGGCGGTGAAAATCAATCATCGTGCCCTGCCTCAAATCTTCTAGGGTTCTCAAATTGATGGCGCTCATCTTATTCCCCCCCTCCCGGTTGGATTGTGGTGTGGGACGTAGGGGGCCGGGGGGGTGTTGGTGTGGCAGTTGACGTATGGATGGGGCCGTTGTACATGTATGTACGGAGTACGGAGTACATGTATGGCTGGGCGCATCTGCTTCTTCTTACCCGCATGTCAAAGGTTAATCGAGACTTGTGCTCTGTGTGAGTTGGTACTGCTATGACGAATCTTACTGCTATATTTCGAGGATAGTGAGCGAGAAGTAAGAAGAGAGGGGGGGGAGGGGGGAGAGGGGGAGGGGACTTGCCTTGAAGGTGGGAAAGTGAAGCAGCTCTTGGTAAGGCAAGGGTGACTCGGCCGCCTTCATCTCCAATGTGTGCCTCCTATTGACTTATTCGCCTATCTTGTTGGCTTGATGGGCGTTTCCTTCCTTCTTCTAAATTCGACGGTACCTCTACTCCATATTGGTCTACCATGTCTTTTTCTTCCTTTTTCCTTTTTCTTTTCTTTTTCTTTTAAAATATATATTTTTTGAAAAAAAAAAAAAAAAAGCAATCGCTCTTGGCTAGTACGCCCATCCACCACACTGCATTACCTTCCTCACTACAAGTACTCCGTACCATCACGAAGAAAAAAAAAGGACTTGTAGGTAATACTTGTTTCTATGCCGATACCTAGTGAGTGGGGTCATTCAGCAACTTCAAGAGAGCACTTTCCCTCCCCAAGGTACTCTTCGAGTCAACTTGGGCGATAAACCTCGTCAATTCCTCGCTTGCCTATTTACTACTACTAGTACTCTCTTGACCCCTCAAGCTTTGTTGCTCCCCTTCACTTAATTCTTTGCGTGGATTCTTTCCATCTCGTGAGTTGGCCCACTCACGACGATAACCTCCCCAACTTACACACGCCTCTTCATTACTGCCATTGGCAGATATCGTGGGCACAAAGCACCCCTTCCTACACGCCCTGTCAAAGCTTACCAGATTTATGCCCCTCCATTGATCATGGATACCTCCAAGGCTGGGAGTATACGCTCCATTAAGCGTTGTTCTTCTATTCGCAGACGCTCGTTTCGCGACGAGAGAAATATCGTTGCAGTTCGCTATGAGAAGACAAAACAAGGAGCAGCACCAACGCACGTTACTAGCTTGAGCTTTCCTCGCGTGAATAGATGCCGGCCTTCCTCTTCATCAGGCACTTCAGCTCTATCTCTATCTCGTAGACGAGGTCCTGTTATCGTCATTCCCCCACCACAGCTAGTTGAGCCACCCCCTGCGCAGCATCCCGCTCTGAGGCAGGTTTCAACCATGTCGCGGACATTGTCTTGCAATGAGTGGAAGCGCGATTCAGGCCATGCACAAGCTGCCTCCATTTCATCAACTCCTACCATCGAGGAGGCTTGCGAGAACGAGGAAGCTTGCCAATCGTCGCCGCGGAATCAATGGCATCCTTACCAAATTGGTGCCGTCTCTCCTCATGTTGTGCAACCCTCTGACGGTGCAGACCTTGTTAATGGACAAACAGGGAAACGAGTCTCGTCGTTGTCTGAGCATCAGCAAGGAGGGACAAATCAGATGTCATCCAATAGTGGTGCAGTCGACGTAGTCGCGCCGCATTCGCCAACCCTCCTATATTCTACAAGTAATTCTCCTCGCCTTTCAACAATTGTGGATTCACGAAACTCTCTGCATTCCACGAATCGTCCACCAATGCCATCAAGTCCACGTACGCTGGCTGAAGCTCTTAGCCTTCGTACCGTGTCATCCATGATACGAAGGGAGAGTTTAGACGAGGTGCTCCTAGCAGGGGAGCCACCAGCATCAGCACCACCACTACCGCCGCCGCAACCCCTGCAGCGGGGCTGCTCACGGCCCCTGTTCTCCGCTGATAGCCATGCGACCTCCAGAAAGGAGCAACCTTCGCAGACTGCAAAATCTCCCCGTGCAGTCGCGACTTTCTGGTCCAAAGTTCCCTTTACCTCTCGATCACATCCGAAATCATCTGCCCCGACGACGCCTTTGGATGCACCATTTGCTCCTCTCTCGGTTTCTATTCCTACACATAACTTGCTCGACGATGACTTCATAAGTGGCTTGTCATTTTCCAAGCGTGGAAGTGTCATGTTCGGCGGCCAACACGCGCTTAGCTTCGACGAAACTCGCACAATGGATTTGTCACATCCTTCGGACGAACACAATGGGCCAAAGGCCGTCGCCACTGCGGCTAAGGCTGAGGCCAAATCTGCATGTACACCAGCACCGCCTGCTGAGGCATCTACCTCGACGACTGCTTCCGTCGCGCCTTCGGATTACGAGAGGCACGAAACTCCTGCTACAGGTGAGACGACGCCTGAAGTAGCTTCCACACAGGCGCAAGACCCCCCTGGGGCCGACACTCTCGATCAGCAAGAGGCTGGGCAAGCGCAGACACAAACTCAGCAACCTCCCCTCCGACCATCGCTATCGCAGCGGCACCTAACCGACGCGTCATCATTACTGGCACCTCCTCCCAACATCCACGTCATGGCAGCCGACGTCGATAGGGATTCACAAAAGGTGAGATCGCTCTATGCTGTCGGCGATGCCATCAGGTGGGAGGACGGCGCTGAGGAGTCGTTAGGGGAGCGCCAGGATCCTCCCATGACGAACGTGGCCGAGGGGAACCAGCAAAACCCGTATGATTTCCTTGGCCTTCTTGTGTACTAGTCAGGCGAATGTTATATTGACAAAAGCCCCGATAGGTCTCGTATACGTCCCGGTCCTGCCGCAAACCGTTCGGCTTCTGGAGGCTCCTCGTCCCGGCGCGACAATGTCAAAAAGGAAGTTAGGATCGTAAGCGGCTTGGAGGACCACGACGACCTCGACGGTGCCGTAATCGACCGATATGGGTTCATCACGATACCTAGGCCGATGTCCAGTAGGTCAGACACCCCGACCGAACTCAAATCAGCTCAGTTCTCGCCTAGGAGGAGGAACGTGCTCCAAAAGAGGGACCCCTCTGGACTGTCATCCCCTAGTGCTTGGCGACCTCTAACGCCTAGTAGGAAGACATCCGCGAGGTCATTACGTACGACACATTCCACTAGGTCAGCCACTTCTCTACGCTCTTCTCGATCAGTTATACGCCAGGCCAGCAATCTCCTGCCCCACAACCGCGAGCGAAAGTGGGCGGACGAAGCCGGCGAGATGCTCACGGTCGCCCCGAACCTCCAGGACATCGCGGAGGAAGCGCAGGTCGAAAGGATTTCTGAAGCCCTAAAACGTAAGGAGTGGGAGCGCTCAGAAAAGTGGCGCAGGATGGCGAAGAATATAAAAAAGGAGAACCAAGGAGAAGGTATGGAGTTTGAGTTTGACACCAAAAACGCCAAACTTATCGAGAGGACGTGGAAGGGCATCCCGGATCGATGGCGTGCCGCCGCTTGGTGGGCGTTCATGGCCTCGGCTGCCAAAGCTCGCCCGGGATCTGCAACGGAAGAAGAGATCATTGCAGACTTTCATCGTTTACAAGGAATCAGTTCACCGGACGATGTGCAAATTGATCTGGATGTTCCCCGGACCATCAGCCGCCATATCATGTTTCGCAAGAGGTACTCTGGTGGTCAGCGGTTATTGTTCCGCGTCCTCCACGCCTTGTCGATTTACTACCCAGTCACTGGCTATGTCCAAGGTATGGCTTCCCTAGGAGCTACGCTCTTGTGCTACTTTGATGAGGAAAAGTGTTTTGTGATGCTCGTTCGCATGTGGCGATTTCGTGGTCTCGATCGCCTTTACCGTCCAGGCTTCGAAGGTCTCATGACTGCCCTGAAAGAGTTTGAGACTTTGTACCTTAATAAGGACGTTGCAAAGAATCTGGTGAGTATCGAGTGTCTACTCCTGGACATGGAGTGAAGCTGACTTGTCCAAGACTGAGCAGGAAATCGATGCTACTGCGTATGGAACACGCTGGTACCTGACCTTGTTCAATCTCTCTTTACCATTTCCAGCACAGCTACGTGTTTGGGATGTATTTCTACTTTTGGGTGGCGATGGCGAAAGACCTGAGACCAAAGCTCAAGCCAAGAAACCCTCGACGCCGGTTCAGGGGGCAGATCCTAAACCACCGCCGACTGGGCTTGACGTGCTGCACGCGACGAGTGCAGCAATCATACAGGCGCTGAAAGAAGTGCTACTCGACTCTGACTTTGAAAACGCCATGAAGGCTCTCACCTCGGCAATCCCCATCAAGGATGAGGATCTCTTGATGAAAATCACCAAAGCAGAGTGGAAGGCACATGCAGGCAAGAGAAGGGCTTAGCAAGCCATCTTGACTTTACCAACCTAACGGCGCCTACATGGGCGCTCGCATACCATTAATAATCGGCGCTTTTAATATTTTTCTACTCTTTCTATTTCGTTGAATAGCGTCGTTCAACAGGAGCTTCCCCTCCCTGAGCAGTTGTTGATTTTTGCTGCAAGTTTTCGATACCCCTTGTCTTTATCCGACAGAAGTCGTGACGGCCTCTTCAGGCATGCCCGTTTCTTATGTGTTTGATGGTAGATGGTGTCTGGGAAGGGAAAAAAAGGTATGGATATGATGGGTATTTGGGCATGCTGTGAAGGTATATTATATTTGGAGTATATTCAAGGGCAGAAATGTAGAGTAAGAAGCGTGTTAGCGCATGGTGCTGGACCTGGAGACGTCCAGCAGCCGAAGGTGGTTAAGATGGGATGGCGGAGAATAGTGATTAGAGGAGAAGCATGTGATTAGAAGACGAGAAGCTAATGAAGTGGTTACCAAAAAGTTTTAGTGAGCTGAAGAAGCTGAAGCAACTGTGTGTGTCTTGATGGACGGGGCTAACAGCTGTCTACAATATCACATGGCATACTCCCCTTTTCTATATTAACAACCGTGTCTTGCTGATGCAGAAGCCGTGCGTGAACCGGTGCAGCTTGGCGGAGAATGATGCCCTTGGACTGGAAGACAGGGAGAAGGGGTACTACTACTTTGAGATGACAATAAGTTGGGAGAAACCGGGGTTTGAAGAGAGAGAAAGGAGGGGGAGGGGTAACGGCTAGAGCAGAGGATATGTATGTAACTTGGTTTGTAGTAAGTACCTAGTAGTTGACATGGTTCGGTCAGATTATGTAAATGTCTATCGAGATGCGAGAAATTGGTAGGCGGCGTGCAGATTGGGGAAACAAACATCGTATATAGTGCCCCCCTGCATTCGGAGCTTTTCTCAGCTTACTTTCTTTTCCCTTTCTTTCCTTTTTTTTTTTCAACTTTGATAATTGGACCAAAGTCCCCTTTAATTGCCTCTTGCCTCTGAGAAAGTGGAAAGCAAAAGAAAAGAAAAACAAACGAGTTACTATTGACAAAACCGGCCCTACACGTAACAACCAACGTACAACGTATACAACTACTACCAACGTACATGTATGCATGTACACGTACGGAGCATGTATGTATGTATGTATGTACGGAGTA
>PXOB01000299.1:31189-44517 GCA_003012115.1 Trichothecium sympodiale
CCCCCCCCCCCCCCCCCTCGGTCGGCAGTACGTTTGAATAGAGCCGCCGCTGTTACATCGCTCGATGTAACCCTTTTTTTTTTTTTTCTTTTCCCTTCCCAACACAAACCCCCACCTACCCCTCTAAGGCTACCCAGTGGGGCCGGGGGAAGGGTAGGAAAGAGAACTAGCAGGAAAAAAGGGAAAGGGAAAGGAACATTTTCTTGGAAAACGCTTCCAACAATAAGCGTTGCATTACAAGTGGTACTTCCCGTAAAAGTACATAAGCCCATAACTTTCCGCGTCCGTTGTTAGTTTTTGCACCCTTGGCACAAGAGATCTATCACCCAAGGAATGAAGGACGCATCTTGAGACTCGGATCGCGCCCTCCGTGATCCGCGCTTGCAATTCTGTTCAAGTCTTACTTGTACAATAACCGAGCAGTCACTCAACTCAGTGCGGGCCTTTTGAGCGACGCAACGCTCAGAAGCCCAGGTCCCAAAGCTACATATAACATGTATGTACCTACTATAGTACTGAGTACTACCTACCTTGCTCGAGGCAAATCCAGAAAGGCAACTAACTCC
Source organism: Trichothecium sympodiale (assembly GCA_003012115.1). Lineage (NCBI taxonomy): Eukaryota > Fungi > Ascomycota > Sordariomycetes > Hypocreales > Trichothecium > Trichothecium sympodiale. Next base: position 31,756 of record PXOB01000299.1, read on the forward strand.
CTCTCAGCTTGTCTTGCCCCCTTTCAAGCCCCCTTCTCCGAGAAGACCTGAAGAGGAATGAATGCACATCGTCAGCTTGTCAATTGCTTGGTGCTCAGCCGCGCTAAGAGTCATCAATCCGCTGTTGACACTAGGGATAGCGGGAGGTGTAATACTCCGTAGATCAGATCAGATCAGATCAGATCAGCGCTTGTTGTCACTTTCTATTCATTTGTAGGACACCAAGTAATCGTCGTCGCCGGCTGGCCACTCGTAAAGCCATTCTGCATATGATTACCGCCGAGTTTGGGTGGGAGACGCGACCAAATCAAGAATTCCCACATCAAGAATTCCCTTTACTGCAACAAACGCTCCTTGGGGGCGGCCGCTGGCTGGCTGGCCGTATTTTGGATTCTGGACCAAGTACCAGTAGCACTTATGTCGATGGCTGCCTTCTCAGCCAGGTGACCGACCTCCTCTCAGCTGAATAATCTTATACCACTCCCTATAAACTCCCCTAAGAATAGTGCATTGACAGTATTAAAGCCGAGACATCATTTATACCACCAAAAAAAAAAGGATTTATAAAGTCCCGGAAAGATTCGTGATATTTCTTGCCCATTCGTGATAGTTGGTCACAAACCCACCAACATTACATATAGTCAAAAGAGGCCTAGAAGCCTCGTTGATATCCGTCAAAGAAAAAAAGGTAAAGAGGAAGAGCGAAGGATCAAAGGTGGAAAAAAAGGCAAGAAAATAGTCCCTCTCTTGTCTCATCCGAGCAATGCAGTCGTAGCCAATTGAGATGAAAATGAGATGAAAATGAGATGATGCACTTGAATGTCAAGCCTCTCCAAGTCTAAAACCCAGGGAAGAAGGGAAAAGAAAAAGAAACCCTGAAATCAGTAATATCCGGTAATAAATGCAACAAGTTGAACTCCAATGATGGCCAAAGAGAACAAAGGGAAATAAATGTCCGTGTGCGGCGTATCCTATGGATTTCATGGCCCGTATATCGTATTCCATGTGAACAAACGAAAGACTTTGTTCCATTCATGTGTCGCCCTTTTATGGGCTGCCCAACCAACCCATGTTTCCCATAATCGTGAGACTGAAGAAAGAGTATTCATGGCCGATGTTTTGATTCTGTAGGCGACCCCGGTCGTGATCGCGCTGCGCTATAATACGGCGTTGACGAGCCGGTACCGTGCTGCGGACGATAGCCCTGCGCTGATGCCTGATCCCCCGGCTCAGCTGACAGCAGTGATGATACGGAATGCTTTCCTGCTTCGCTGCGAGATCTTTCCCTCGATTGAGAAACAGTCCCTGGTGCCTGACCGGGCGAAACTTCGCTGTGATAAGCTCGGTCGTCATCCCCTTGCTCGCCCCCTGATGGTCGATACCAAGACATGTCGCTACGTTGACGTTTGTGCCCTTTGCGCTGCGCCGGCATATTCGACGTTGAAGAGCTGGAGTGTGTCAGATTAGGAGGAGACCGTAGGCGATGCTCGCGTTCGCCCAGCTGCGGCCCCGTCGTCGCCTTGCGCTTTTTGGGAGGGTCCCCTATTAAGACAACCGACATTAGCCTACAGAGACTCTCTCGTTTTTTCCTTTAATTGTTGACGAACCAGATGGGGTCCCTGGGCGGTTCGTGCTCGCACCGCTACCGCCTTGGGATGTTGGAGGCTGCCAGTGATGAAAGAATATCGAAGGGCTCGGGTCTGGCTGTGTGCTATGAAGCTGATGGGTCCCCATGCTTGGTCCAGGAGGAACGTTTGTATTTATACTCGCCAAACTCCCAGCGCCGACCATAGGTCGCCCCGTGGTAGTGGTCGAGGTTTGACTCCGGGCTCGAGTAGGCGATCCTGGTTGTGTACCATAACCTGAAGTTGCTTGTACTTGTGCCGGTGCCGGTGCCAGTGCCGATGATGCCGTGGACTGGCTCGGATATTGGCCATGGGCGCCAGAGTGCTCTCGCTGGTGCTCTGGTGAAACAGCCCCACGAGGAGGCATCAGCTGCGGATGATGACCGCTTTGCCCAGGTGCAAAATACTGCTGAGCCCAATCCAAGGCAGCCTGCGGCAGCACCCCACCACTGCTCATACCGGCGAATACCAGGGGTATCATCGGAGGAGGGATGCCACCACTAAGTGATGCCCGCAACATGTCCGCCTCGACCTTCCTTTGTTCTAAACGTAGCGTTTCCTGTCTCGTCCTTTCTTCCTCTTGCTTGGTTTTTTCCTCTTCTGTCTTGGCCTGAAGCCAATTTCTCATGGAATCCTCGGAACCCTGCCAATCCCTTGGAGGAGCTGGTAGCCCCGACCATGGTTGTCCGATCTGGTGGCTCTGAGAAGATTGCTGTGTTGTTTGGGGCGGCGGTGGCGCCGGACCATGATGTCCATGATGTCCATGATGGTGAGAGTGAGATGCAGCAGCCGGGGTTTGCTGGGGAAGTGTCATGGCCGCCGGTGGCGGCAAGCCCCGGTGAGGCGTGGCCATCGGCTGTGAGGGCGGGCTGTGGCTACGTCCTAGGGGCGGTAGCAACCTTTGAGAAGACTCGTGGTACGATGGAGGGGGGGAGGGTCGGGAAGTTGATGGCGGTGTCGGTAGGTCATGGACGGTCTTGTAGCCGTATGTCGTTGGCTGCGTCACGGTGAGCATCGTCGCCGAGATCTTGACAGTTGCATATGTGTAGTGAAAGAGTGTTTAATCAACAATGATGAATGTACTGAGACAAGATACGAGAACAGTTGTTACAAAAGAATAGCAGTTAAGAGTGAGTGATGGCGAACATGGCAGAAGAGGAGTCATGCTATGAGATAAGAGCGCACGAAGAAACAATGGATGGGTGGGAACAAGTCTAGCAGCGAAGCATAACGAGGAGGAGGAGGGGGGGGGACAGGGAAGTAGTAGTAATAGTTAGGTAGCCAGTGGTGGAGAGAAAGTCGACGAGGCCGAAGGACTAGGCAAGCAAGCAAGGTGGATACATACAACCTTTGTAACACAGCTCAATGCTACTGTACTTATAAGATGCAAATAATGTGGGAGCTGGATGTGACGGCCAGCCCAGAATAGGAAGTAGTCGAACTGATCAGGGCCTATGGGACTTGGAGGCTAACAAGTCGAACCTCATTTGCCAGCCATGGATGTCTCGGCCGCAAGAGGTAGTCGTTAGTCGTCGGAACGGGACTTCTGCGATCCGTAGCTCAAGAGATTCGGCGGCGGTACTATTGATGTAGCTCAAGCACAAGAGCTTTGATCAAGTACAGCACCTTGACGCCAGAGTTGTATCCGGATCTGTAATTCGGAAGTACTCGTAGAGCCCCGAATCGATTGCTCACAGTAGTCAAATGGTATGACTCTGGCCCGCATATAGGACCTTCACCTTGGATTGTCACGGCTCCCTGCTTCAAGCTATTTGGTCAATGGCAACTTCTTACTCCCCTGCTCCCTGGAGTCTACTTGTAAAGAGTGGGTGGGGAAGGGAGGAGAAGCCTAAGCTAACAAGAACGCAAAGACAAAGAGAAAGGAAGGGAATGCCAAAGAGAGAGGAAGATAGGAAGAGAATGAAAACATTAGTTCAAAGAGGGGGAAGGGGATAGAGGTAGGGGTAGGGGGGCGAAGGCGAACAAGGCAAAAAAAAGAAAGAAAAAAAAAAGGAAGAAGAAGAAAAAAGGTGGGTAACGATAGATGTGACAGAGTAAGGAATACGAGCAGCAGCATCTCAGATCAGGCCATCAAAACAAGCCCTCACAGTATAGGTTACCGAAAACAGACAATCACGAACAGAACGGGAGGGACAACGAGAGGGCAACTTACAGATGATCAGATTAAATAAAGTCGGAGATTTCTTCTTGAGAGTTGTCTGCCGAAAGAATTTGGTTAAATGCCTGGGGAACAGAGCGTAAGGTGGGCAGAGGAGGGATCACGAGTACTCCGTACAGAGCTGTGATAAAAGCTGGGACCGGTAGCCACCGAGACAACAAAGCCTGCATGCAAAGTGTGCAAACTGGGGAAAATAGTACGTATCTATGTACGGTCACGATCCAGGACCAGGACCAGGACCGGGACTAGAGGGAGGGGGCTGCGAAGGACAAGACGAGGGGACGACCAGACGTTGACCAATACAGGTATTGGTACCGAGCACCGGGAAGTGCTGAAGAGCCAAAAAGAGATGGCTGAAAGCCCGGCCTGGAGAGAGCTGCAGGAGCAGTACCTAGTCAAGCAGATCAAGATTCGGTAACTAATAGTCGAATATGCTAATGCTTGTTAACGATTGCCGTCAAAAGCAATGACTGGTAAAAACTAAAACACTTGAATGGGGCTCCGGTTGAAAGGTGAACCGCTAATAAACATCTAGAAAGTGTTTTGGTAAGTTAGCAGTACTCCGTACATATAGTAGATGGACCGAGAACGCAAGGGTAGGTAGACCCAGTTCTCAGATCATTCAGCTAGCCAAATACAACTACGCCAATCCACTCGAGAGGAGCGACTACAAGGCGGCTAATCGTAATATTGTCTGGCCCAAGTGCTTGGATGATGCGATCAGAGAGATTGTCTTGAAAAGGTGCAGTCAGTCAGTCCTCTTGTGCCAGATTAACGTGTGGAGAGTTGGCTCACATGATCTGCCGGGATGGTCGAGGAGATCGAGAAGAGAAAAGATCCAAAGAACTACTCTATCCCAGACAAGCAACCAGCCGTAATAAGGCCCAGGCAGCATGTAGCATGCATGGTAAGTACTTGTACGGAGTAGGTATTATCAAGAGAGGACTCGTAATACCTAGCAGTTCCTCCCGTCTCCATAGGACCACAAAGCACCAAAAGCACCTGAAGCAAGACTTGCTTCCTTGGACATGGGAAAAGGTGGATCCAAGTCGTGACTCGCTGGTGCTTTCGCTAGCTCAGAGTCTAGTCTCGTCTAGGTCAGTTGTCTTTGTTTTTTTTTTGGTTTTTTTTCTTCTCCTCCATCTGCCTGCGGGCGGCAGCCAATGCAAATGGCGATGCAGATGCAATATGTAATTTTGGCTTCTGATGGTCTTGAAAAGGCCTTGCTCCCGTTGCCGTTCTCGTTGGTGTGTGTGACCAGTAGGTACCTTAACCTGGCGTACCAAACCCTTTGAGAACGCTTCGACCGGGGGTCGTCTGCATGGAGAGCCTCGATACGAAGCTCCACACCCCGAGGTGAGTGGAAGAGGTGCGCTAGAGCCTCTGGACCACTGGGGCAGCAGTCCGGAGTACGGAGTACATACAATAATAATAGTACTGAGAATCCGTGGCCGGGGAAAAGCAATGGCATGGGCCTTGTGCTTCGCGAGGACTCATCAAAAGAACGACTAGGCGTGTCAGATTGATTGCTCACTCTGCTCACAAGCCGACACTATCTACAACAACACCTATCCTGACACCAGATGCAGCAGGGGACAATTACTGTTGGCTCAGCAGCCAAGCGGGCGGCATCGTCGACGTGCATCAGTAGCATGTGTATGTACCAGTGCTGTATGTATGTATGTACGTGCGTACTCCGTACAGGATCCCAATGCACAGTACAATATGCGCAGGCGCAGACGCAGACGCAGACGCAGACGCAGGCGCAGACGCAGGCGCAGACGCAGGCGCAGGCGCAGACGCATTGCCGCGCAGCTGCATCAGTAGCCTCGCCGCCATGATACATACATGCTTGTAGTGATCAGTGTACCAATCGCCACCGCCAACCACCAGGGATTACAGGGTTGTGGGCAGTTGGTCGACATCGGGGCTTTACTACGTAGTAAAGCATGGAGGCGGGAACAAAGCCCAACAAAAAGCCCTTTTGCATTCGGGCCCTTTTGCGCTTGTAGCATCCCATCCAAGCATCGTGGCATTATTGAGAGTTGATTTTCTGACTTGGCCCACTGCAACTGAAACTGTTGATCAGTGTCGCTTGGTTTGCTGGCAGCATCCATTTTGAGAATGGCGGCCATTACTAGGTACCGTCCGCTGTAGTATAAGCTTTCGCTGATGGCGTAAAGTAAACCACCTTCACTCACCTCTACTGTTCATGATTTGATCTCGTCACAAAAACATATATGTAGGGCGTGGCGATAGGCCCCCGCGTTGAGGTACTTCTTAGATCCATGACAAAATGCTTGGATTCGGAAGTGCTACATGCCCAATTCGGTATGTTTCAAACTCGGTAATAGGGGTTTATAGACTGGATGAACGTTGTATGTATGAAGAGGGGGTGATTGGTGGGCAGTTGAGATGGCCCATAGCAGAGCCTCAGTGACGAACCACAATTCCCTCTAGCCATGAATAAGTTAAAATGGCTTGACCTGAACCATTGGAAACCGGGAATAAATGTAACCCCAGGACTCCGAGAAGTCGGCATCATTCAACTCCAAAGCATCCCCATGCTGTAGTTTGAAATCACTCAGATTCGAGTTGACACGTTTGAGGTTTGCTCGCGAGAAGTTTTGGGGAATATCCAGGGCTTGCTTCTCTTTATTGCTCCTTTGGAGCGCCAGATTAGAGTTGGTTGGTGTGTTCCCGGTTGGCTGTCTTTGGATCGCTTGACCGAGGCTTAATTTAGAGCCGTTGATCGACGGCTTCCTTGCTATGTTGAGAGCTGAGTCGCAGATTTCGGCTGTGTTTCACAACATCCACCACCGCGTCGAGGCCGTACGTGCGGAGTTCCTAGACTCGTGGGTCACGGTCTTGTGGTCCGTGAGTACAACTAGGTATAGATATGTATGCGCACACGTACAAACACATCCGGTACGGCATGTCTACGGTTTCGACAAAAGGAGAGCCGAGTGCGCAGCTTTGGGTGAAGGGACTGACAAGCCCATCGATCTGTCTCATGGCGCCTAGGCGTCTTTGCATCTTTCCTCTTTCCACAGTCTCGCAAGGACGTATTCCGGGCTACTTGCGGCAATCCGAGTCCTGGGTTGACCGCCAGGCGGAGCTTTGATAGACTGATCATGACTTAATCGCTGACCTAGTTGGTTTGCGCGGGTCAGTGCTCTGCCTTTCTCACATGCTTCTCTCTCGTCGTCTGAAGCATCTAGCTACGTAGTAGGACAGGGGCTGATCTGAGCTGTCACCTACGACTAACGCCGACAGACGACGATATCTCAGTGTCCGGCGGTGTTACCAGAAGCAGTGAGCTCGGTGCAGCATGACACAAGGACGCGAGAAAAGCTTTTTGCATCCGTGCAACTCGAGGAAGCGGCCATGACACTGGCAGGGACCAGGAATCGAAAGCGTCAGCCAACCTCGCATTTAAGGTGAATTTGTTCGGCCTATGAGCCACACAAGTCTTGATGGCTTGGCAGTCAACGACGTCGACCTGCATCCACCGACTCAGCCCTGGACCCTTTTCGGGTAGCGGGTTGCTACGTTTGTGGATCCTTGTCTAACTTGGCGGAGTTTGAAACACAGGTTGGCTGTCGAGTTGATTTCTATAATGCTCGCTCGCTGACGTTGATAAGATTCGACGGCTGTTCTGTGCTCAATCATTGATCGTCTCGGAAGCCAGTCCGCAGTCTTGAGAACGCGAAAGCCATTCAGGCGTTGGCCGGATGCCAAACCCAATGTCAGTACTCCGTACTCCATCATGATAGTCAATATACCTAGTATGAGCTTGAGAATTTGTTGAGTTCTTTTCCCTCGGTTGCATGAATCCAGGTGGCGTCCAATCGATTTCTCTCCCTCCCTCTGTCTCTCAACAAGTACATTTCTGTCCCCACGAGAGAGAAGCTACCAGTTGGCAGCCGTTGTAAAGCTCTGGAATAAAGTGTTGGCCATCTCAACGGTCGGCGGTTTTGCCAAGATCAAGGCATCAGTGGATGCATGGGACACCCCCCCCCTTCTTCTCATGGCTGATGTTTCAGGGCTTACTGCGTGGGCTCTTTTCGGTTTGATAGGTTTTAGCCCCAAAAGACCATCCTTTCGTATCTCCAGCCCATCGGAGAATATTGAAGGCATTGTCGCTCGCAAGAACGCACTAAGCACGTACTGTAGGTGAGTCGGCCCTGTCGAGGCCCGCGGGGATCGGATCGGAGAGCTAACGAGCCTACTGAGGTCCTTGTGCTGATCGAAAGCGTTCGCGACCCAGCCCTGGCCACCAACCCCTTCAGTTGACATGCGACCGTTGAAATGCGGCATGGCGAGTTTCGAACAACGGAAAGTCGAATGAAAGATGACGTGTGATATTGGCGAAGGACATCGAGATGGCGAAAACGCTTTCTTTACAACACAAATTTACTGATAATGTACTACGCAGTAACAATAGTAGCAACAGGTAGATGAGGCGATGCAGGCGAACGTGGGGGATGAAAGTCAATCCCCACCAGTTGGTGCCGACTGCCAGTGACGACCAAGACAGAGAGGTACGGAGTACGTATGTGTATGTACACACAGGCAGGCCCCTTGCTCTTTCCTCTTGGCTTTTCTACGGTCAAGGTAGTTGTAAGTCTACGTAGCACTTTCTCCGTACCCCGATTCGTACGAAAAGTCCTACCCAGGCAAGAGCGACCGCTTTGTGTGCAGCAAAAGGCCTGCTAGGGTACGAGGCTTGCAGGTGCTCCTACCATCAGGTAGGTACTTGTAGTAGTGGGTGGGTCATGGCGCTTGTATTTACGAGAAATTCCACAGCGCTTCAGATCCCTACTTGTACATACTTGTAGTATCCCGGAAAGAGCTGGAAATCTCTGCATTTCTCAACTCAACTGAACGATGATATCCATCGGAAGGCGACATGGAGCGCCAGAAATCAGTCGTCCGAATGCGGGCACGGAGGGGCACCCAACTCGGAATGGAGGCGGCGATCCTTGGTGACCTCATTCTTCAACCTTATGATTTTCAACATGATGGCTCATCCTTTCTATGAGATCTTTTATCGCCTATGGTAGCAAGACTTTTGCCAATATGGAGTACCCGGAGAAGGCGCCTCCTCTCAAGCTACACCTCCATGCATTATGCTCCCGGTCAAAGATTCCTGTCATCTTGCCTCGGCAAGCTGTGAGTGGTGGCGGGCATATTAACTTGAAAGGGCTCTCTGTTTTCATAGAGCACCAGTAGTCCGAACAAAGCTCCTGTGCGGATCATTAGTCGACAAACGCGGCTGCCATGCTTAGATGCGAACTGATGTCTATGTAGGTTACCGACCTGGAAGCTTGATAGACCTGGAAGTTTGATAGAACTGGCAGCAGATTGCGCAGTAGCCTCACCTGCATCCTTACATCCAGCCTCAAGATTACCCCCTTTTAGGTCCCCTGGTCACTCCGTTGGTAGAAAAAAATACACCAAACACGTCAAGGCATCAATACTAGACAGAGGTGTGTGTGATCTTCTCCCAAACCACACTCCGGTCACCAAGCCTGCATTTCCCTGGCTGTGCATCAACACACCACCTCACAATGCAGTGCAACAGGAAACCACTTCCGGAACACACGCTAGCAGTTTTCTTACAATATGTCTTGTTGACAGAGCTCCGCATCGGTCGAGAGAGAAAGATGGCTGCGGGTATTATAGTGCAACGCTCAATGTCTCCGACGACAACGACGACGACGACGACGACGACGACGACAACAACAACCCTGGTCCATGACGTGCCATCAGAAGAAAGGGGTAGGATAGGGTGGCCTGCCCCAAGACAAGCCCTTGTGTGTTCATGAAGTTACCTGCATGGCATGTTGCAGTGCAGACGGTGAGCGTGAAGAATCACATACTTGTGTGATGGTTTGCCAAAAGGCCCTACATTTATTTTCCCACCTGTAAGCTTCTTCTGCCGCGAGTCTTGGCCTTTCTCGAAGAATCTTTGTGTGATGGCAGCTTAACCGGCAAGATGCGATCACATATAGCCTATGTACAAGTACACACGGGAAGCAGGTACCACTTTCTGGTCACACTCCTCTCCACAGTAAGCTGCATCAAGGCATTTGGCGGTGGTCCAGACTACCTACCAATCGGGGAGATTGTGAGAAAAGCTTGTTGTTTCAGTTGAAAGTGGTCATTATCGAGTTCAAGCCAGATTACAGATGTGAGCACCTGAAGGCCTACGCTGGTATTCATTGAAAACAAGGTACATATTGGTATCAGACCACCTTCTCCTTCCATGCCGCACGCTTGCGGTAGATGTCACGTCGGAAGGTTTGCTTGAGAGCCGTTACAACATCGTTATCCGTCGGCAGCTTGGCCTGCACAGCAGCTAAACCGCACAGATCATTCTGCCGGTCGATGAACCAGGCAAACGTCAAACCGCCACCCCAAGTAAGAGTTTTCTCGCCGTACCAACCAGGTACATCCTCCAATGTGAGCAATCCGCCCAATCCGTGCCCGGCTTTGGAGCCCTGTTCAACACCGACGCGGAAAAAGGGGCCAATGGGACCCGCAAGAGCGGCCTCCTCGCTCGCGGTAGCCGCAGGGCCCAGATGGTGTTGGAACATGGCGTTTACAGTCTCAGGCTTGAGGATCTTGCCGTCATTGGCCAGCAAGGAACACAATACTTTCAGGTAGCCTGGACCTGTTATGAAGAGACCGTGACCGCCAAAGTCGCCTTTGGTACGTAGGTTCATGTCACCACCGCCACCTAAAACTGCTTTACCGAGGCAATCTGGATCGTCGGGATTCAAGTCAACAAGGCGCTTCCGCAGGTCCTCCCTTGTAACAGGATAAAACTGGGCATCGGTGATGTCAAGAGGGCCAAAGACACGCTCGTGTAAGTAGTCACAGAGCGTCTTGCCCGTTAGACGTTCCACTATGCGACCTGCCCAGTCCATGCCCGGACCATACATCCATCCCTCTCCAGGCTGAAAACTGAGTGGATAGCAGAACAGCTCTTCGACGTTCTTTCTGTCACCCTGGGGAGCAAACTTTTCCCGCCATCGTGCAATCTTGGGATCGAGGAAGTGGTAAATTAAGCCAGAGCTGTGCGAGACAAGCATCTCAAGAGTGATGGGACGAGCTGCGTCTTCGAGCAATGGCTCGCCATCTTCCGAGAAGCCAAGGAGGACTTTCCGGCTGGCAAGCTCCGGGGCGATGAATGACAGATCCTGTGTCAATGACACCAGACCTTCGTCAACACACTTCAAAGCCGCGATAGTCCCAATAAGCTTAGTAGCCGAGGCGACGTACAGCACATCGTCAAGCTGCTGAGGTTCCTTCTCGCCGGAAAGAAGGGTACGCTCGCCTATGGCGCTGTTGTATGTAAAGCGGCCCTCGGAGTCGGTAGCACAGAGGATGGCACCGTTGATCTTTCCAGAGTCCAAGGCCTGCTTGAAAGCAGTATCGATTGTTGCGTCCGCCATGGCGAGGACAGTACGTGAATTATCGTATGTGGGTGAAGGTTGATATTGGTATTCACTGAGGCTATGTTCTGACGTGGGCAGCAATGCTTCTGGGAGTCAGGATATATTGAAGAGCAACGGCCTGATTTATATTCATATACGATTCGACTCTTTCTGAAACCCGCGGCATCAGTGTTCTGTCTGTCCAGCATATGTTGCGGTGTTGAATGCCCATTTCCGAAGTCCGTTTGTACGGCCTAATAATCACAGGCCGGTGACTCACTCCCCGCATTTTACCACACCTATTACATAGTAGTGCGAAACAGCTTCACAACTACATGTAGACGTAAACTAAGATAGATACCTAAACGGGTATCCGTACTAAAACCCTGATACCCTAGTAAACGGCCATGACGCCTGGGAATCAGGTCACTTATGAGTCGCTTCACATTTATTTAAATGCTGATGATACTGTATGAAGTGGGAATATCTTCCCAATAGGGACTGGTATTCTGTCAAGAAGATCGGATAAGTACTCTTCTAGTAAAGCCTAAGCCAAAAAGGACCGGAATTCCTTTGCATAGGTCTTTGGCATGGCCGTTTATTAGGGTATCAAGGTAGTTAGTAGTAGTACACCTTTAATAGCTACAGCTCTCAATCCCGCCGGCTTTTGCTACTATGTACGGAGTACAAAGAAACATTACAAACACGTGTTTGGCTTCAGTTCTCATGACATTGCCCTAGGGTAGTTCGTCGATACACCACATCATTATACGCGCTCGTACGGTCCGAAGTCCGAAAGAATTCCAAGTATGTACTCTGTATGTAACCATAATGAGAAGAGCAAAGAACAAAAGAACAATACATAATAGCCCGCATGCGGCTGGCGGCGCGGGTCCCCCCCCTCGAAACTGCATTAGGATCATCCCACAGGACAGGAGGAGGAGGAGGAAGGATGATACTAAGGTAGTTGTAATCACTGCATGTTATGTCGTATGTATGCATAAAAAGACACCCCAACACATTGCTTGCCCCCTCCAGCCCTCCCTCCTAGCAATCAGTGAAAATTTTCATCAATCGTGTAGGCAGGTCGCCTACTATGCGACCCGTTGCCCGCAGCAGCGCATTGGCCCCCCTCACACCCACCGGAGACGTTTCATGCAGAAACGAACTGAGAGGACAGGGCCGAAAAGGATAAAACAGAATTAGCAAGCCAGGATTAATAAAGTAGATGCAACTTTGCAAAAGTTACGAGTTCAGGCTTTTTCTGCCAAACTCAGTCTTTTCCCCATCGCTTTTACGGCTACATATTCCCCGAAAGGAAACAATGTGCGCGATGTTGACACGCATGCGATGTGTGTGCGGCGTGGTGTCTCAGAGGGGGACATACAATACGACGATGCTGGGAACAGATAAACAACTGTATTCTGATTCTTCTGTGTAGGAAGGCCTTGTTCTCCCCGATATGACCGAGACCTACTGACCGGAGCCACCTGGAATGCCCCCTCCCCCCCCC
>PXOB01000306.1:0-12957 GCA_003012115.1 Trichothecium sympodiale
AGGGGTAAGAAGGCAAGGAAGAGAAGAGAGGAGGAAAAGAGGAGGGAGGAGGGGAGGAAGAAGAGGAAAGAGGCGTGTAGAGATGGGGGAGAAAGGGGGGAGAGGGAAGGGAGGAAGAGGGAAAGGGGAAGGGGGAGAGAAAGCTTTCGTCAGCTCTTCAAGGCAAAGAAGTAAAGGATCGGAAAATGTGACGATGGAGGAGGCAAATTAATTTGATTGGAGATTACGAGTTATGTCTGGCTTGTGATTTGGGATGCAGTATGTATGGTGTTTTATATGGAGGAGGAAATTATTGGGTCGTGGCGTAGTGGTTTTCTCGGCTGAGGTTATGCGCGATCCAGTAATTAAAAGTCCAGGTTTCGTTGCATTTACAAGGCTGAAAGCCGATCAGCTGCAAGCGGATCAACTGCTATCGGATGTGCGTTTCGAGCTTATTTAGGTAGAAATGTTGCAATCTTGTTCAAGTTATAATTATTAGGTTACTCAAGGAAGCTTCTTTATTCACGATACTAATTAGTCAATATTTCTTGTCGTCACCATCGACCGAGTATTTGCTGTTCGGTGCCACTAACACGTGGTTTCGCGATGGATCGTCTGAGAGTTCAAGGTCCGATCACGTGATGCATCTCTTGTTACAGCTACATCTCAGGTACCTTCAAGCACCCGTCAATCCTCGTCCCTTTGCATACAAGTCCCAAATCACACAACCGAAACTTCTGATTAAAGTTCCGGCTGCTCCCTGACAGTACTGCCATTCTCGCCGCAAGCCATATCACTGTCCAGAATCATATCCTTGCCGGTCAAGACTTCCAGCAAATCAATCTCGAAGTTGGGGAGAGAATGGGCCAGTATCCTCGCAAAGGTCCAGATCCTGACCGGTATCATATCCGGGTTTCAAGACGTCTGTACAGATGCTCTACATTCGGAGATGAAGGGCCCGAAGACTGTTGAGGAGGCCGTCAATGACTGAGCAGACGTGACAGCCAGTTCCTTGCTCGTCGGGCGGATTTGCAATCATGACCATTGGATCTAGATTCAGAACTCTCAGATTCTCCGCCGAAAGCAAGCTTCGCATCGCATCGTGGCTAATGAAAAAGATACATCGCGGCTTGTCGAGCATCTCGGCAGTTTCGTGGGTTCCAGGCTCGCATGCAAGTCGGCCAACATCTCCTTGGAAGAAGGAAGGATCAAGTCGGTCAAAGATGAGCGCTAGAATCTCATTGGGCTTTCGTAGAAGTGGCTGGCATGGCCATCACAAAGCTCGATAATGTGAGATGGTAACGGCAATGAAGCTCAGCGGCGTGACAAGGCCGACCAGCATCGCGCGACTCATTGGCCTGTTTCCATTGCTGCCCCTCCCTCCACCGCAAGAGCACTTCTTTCAACACCACTACCACCCATCCCATAGGCATCTAGCGCTCTCAACAGCACGTCCCTTTGCAGCCGACAGCAGAAACATATGAATCATAGAGCCTGTTTTCATGTCTATATCTCATCCTCCTCATCGTCAAAGTCGTCCTCCCTCCCCATCTCGTACAGGATCCTGCCGCCTTCCCCGCCGCCGATGTCGCTCTGCGCATCAAAGTATGGTAGCACGATACCTTCCCTATCCTTCTTCTGCTTCTCCGTGAGACCGAGGTTGAACGTGCTCTCCGGCTCCTCGTCCTCGCCGCCGTGCGCACTCTGTTCCATCGGCGCCGCGAACATGGGGTGATCCGTGAGCAGACACACCTTGCCGGGGCCCGCAGACGACGTCTTGAGTATGAACTTTTCGCTCGTGGTCCTCCCGCTACGTCGCCTCAGCTCCATCTCGAGAACTGTCGCTTCGCCATCCTCGTTTCGACGCCTCTCGCAGAGGCCAACCAGAACGCCCTCTCGATCTTCCTTGAGGCCCCATTCCGGCTCAGCCAGGCTTCGGTTCCGTGCCTTTTGTCTCTCGATTTCCTGCTGCAGATTCGAGAGCCTTAACACCGCCGTGGCGAGGTGGCAGAGAATAGTGAACGGATGAGGTTCGTACTCGTTCCATGCGCGAGGCAAGATGACGGGTACGTCGGTATGATAGACGGAAATTATGGATACGTTTGGAGCAAGGATGCCTGAGAGGAACGTTGCTAGGGATTGGGGTGCTGTAGAGGCCAGGTTGTTGAGGGAATCGATGACCAGAATAGCTCCTGCACAGTAGTAGTATTTAGCTCAAGAGCCGCTGTATTCTTCTTCTTCAACTTTCGCATACGTACTTTGCGTCGGCCTATCTTTCGGCGCCGTGGGTGTGAAAGCTGGATACTGAGCCACAACTTCTTCTCTGACTGACTTCAGATCTCTCCCAGCAGCCTTGATAAATGCATCCACGTCATTTGGCTGTTTCAGAGTGGCAAAAGACAAAAATATGACTTTGACCTTGGAGATCTATTGCATATAAATGTCAGCTGTTGTTGCATACTTTAAGAGGGGGAGGGGGGGGAGGGTTGGAGAGCGACCGAACCTTTGCCCTTGTGATGAATTCTCCCAACACCGGACGAGCGGTTTGTTCAAGACTATCGAGTAGTAATGTGAGGGGGCTCGCGCCGTCGCGCAAGTTGAGCAGCTTCTGTAGCAGCAAAAGGCTGTGAGAGCGTGTGTGAACATTCGGAGCTGGCATGGTGGGGGGAAAATGGCAGCAACGACGATGGGGTGGCAAAAGCGTAAGACTCGTGAGTAATCTCTTTGCCTATCAATCTGTCCGCTTTCTTTTTGTTTTATGGTGAAGAATTGAGATGGAATTTCGATCGCAGGTGGTTGACATATTAATGAGTGATGCGAATGAATGAGTCGATCAAAGTTTCTTTTGTCTTGTGGTTGTGCCCCGCCAAAAATTATACTTCTACGGCTCTTCCTCCTCCCCTCCCCCACACCTACATACACCCTCCCACACTTCCTCCTGGAAACAACAAACTTCTCTGTTACCATCACCTGACATGGCTTAACTCAACGACAAGACATAATCATGCGTGGGCGGAGATGGCTAACCGTTGTAGATAGCGGTTGGTCAGTCTTGAGAAAAATGGTCACTGAGGATTGAGCGCTCCTTGGGAGTCCATGACAGGTCCGGTCCGGTTCGTCTAATGTGGCTTCATGTCGATATCGAGGGGCCATTCTGATGGTATTTGACATGTAAAAGTATCAATGTGACTAGAAGTTTCATGCAAGCTCGTCGGGACTGCCTTCTTTGGCGCGGAACGTCCCAACCTTCCTCTTCCTTACGCGAGCGGTAGCTGTTGTGATTGATGGAGAACTGTGCCTCTCTGTTGGCGAGTCTCGATTGGCTGTTTCCGTTGCTAGTTCGCTCTGTCGTATACTGATTGTCTCGGGCCTTTCTGCCTGTTTCTCCAATGTCGCTGTTGTCCCTTCATCGTTTGGCTCAGTCATTGATTGGTCATGCATGATTGTATCTTCGTCGTCGCTGGTGCTGTTGAGGGCGGCAATTGGGGATGTCAACGCAGTGCTTTGTTCGCCTTGCCGTTCCTCTTGCTTCTCGGGTGTCAGCTTTGCGAGCTCCTTTGCTTCATGTCCCGTGTCTGCCTGTTCTCGAGTGTTTATTTTGGTTGCACTGTTCTGTGGCTCCTCGCCATCTTGGGGTGTCTCAGTTTTCGGGTACTCTTCAGAGTCTGATTTGCCTTGACTTTCCGCTTTCACGCCTTGTTGAGAAACAATAGTTGCTGTTTCCCCTTGGACAGCATCTGTTTCTGGAGTAACTTTGGCTCCCTGTTTCGGCACCTCACGCCTATGCTTCAGCTCCTCTGGGAGCTTGACCCCCCACTCTCGCTCGAATTTGCGGTTCAAAAACTCATCAAATTCGCCCATCTTTCTCTTCTCGTGCGCAATCCAAGCGCCTTGCAGCCACTCAGGGTCGAATTGCCCTTCGGCAACATATTGAACATACGCAGCACAGTCGGAACGGAAGGCGTCGTCATTCTGGAGAGAAATGGTGTCAGGACGCGCTTCTGCCGTATTAGAAGCCAAGATGTGTTGATCACCGGGGAACAGAGCAATGATTTCCGCCTTTTCATCAGCGTCCAGAACATCCCAAGCGGCGGGACTCAGGAGTAATTTCTGCAATACTACGTCAATCCAAATTTTTGACCAAGGAAATAGAAACAAGGTTGGCGGGCAGCAGCATACTCTGAGATCAGCTTTAGCTAAAGGTGATTTCGGGTCTGTGATGATATTCTCCGCATTCCACTTGGACTTTCTGGGTGGCCGTCGCACCTGCACGGGCTCTTCCTTTTTCAAGAGAGGCTTTGGTCGGGAAGCCTGACGCCCAGACCTCCTCGGCTTTGGAGACGATGACCTTGTTGGTGAGCGGGGCGAAGCAGATTTGGAGAGCTTGCGACTCTTGAATCCATCAGGCGTCGTTGGTTCTTCCCCTACAGATGATAACGACGATGAGTCCAGAGCGTCTGCAGGCTCTTTGTTGTCCTCCCTTGTTCGCTCTGAATCTTCCAGCATGGTGGGAGTCCCTGGATCGCTGGTACGCCGCGACGCGATGGTCTGAAATTTAGCTTCAGGAGTTAGACGCAGAGCTAACGAATGATGCGTCTATAATTAGGGGGTTGCGTAGTAATCGAGAATGTTTCTGGACGAGAGAGATGCAATAAAATATGCAGCAAGTTGAAGGAAAGTGAAAGTGAAGGTGGAAATGAAAGTAGTAGCCTCAGTCGAGATCATCAGTCGCTACTACCTTGACCTTGACCGACGTCAATTGCCCCACCAAGCAATGCGATCGTTTCATTGAACGACCATAAAAGAGTAAAAACCGAAAAATGAAAAAAAGATAAAATATGGGAATAAAGATCTTATTATTCTATTATTCTATTATTCCTTCCACCTCCGACTTCCCATGCAATTAGTACAAAAGCGTAAAGGTCCATCCAGTCTTCTCATAATATGTATAATTCGAGGCTTCAGCCTCACGATACACAGTCGAGCCACGTATATCCCAATAGCTTTGAAACTCTAGAACAGCCAACGAAATGAAGACGATTAGAAATAAAGATATCAAATGTTTGAAAAAATATAACTGCTACTCTTAGTGCAACGGTACATATCGATTAGCGGGACTGGCTGACGATCTAGGCATACGTTTGTGTGCAAACATTGAAATTGTAAGAATTCCCCCCCATCGGCATCTCACACATTCACATCAGTGATACTGGCAATCTTTGAAATACGCACACATCTCACGGAATTATAATGACCCATATTCTTACAAAAACGGCTTCTTTTGGTGAATTGAAAAGGCAGACGGTCTCCAATTGTCCCAACCATCACCATAATTGAATAAGAACTTCTTCGTGTTTTATTACGAACCAACGCTTTTACTCCCACCAAAACATGAGCATCAAGCAACACATTTAAGCCTCTTCGTTTATCTACCACCCCCCCCTCTGGGCTGGTGATTGTGAAAACTCCTACAATGGAGGAAACGGAGGAAATGCCGACTTCCACCTCGCGTGGTAACGAATACGCCGTTATCCACATCAGCACAACTCTCCCAGACGGGAGTCTATCACTCAGTGTCCAGCTCGTACCGCCACCATACCTAAGCATCGAGCCCTCTCCTCCCCGATACTCCCAACGAGTGGACGACGCTGCCACATCCAACGAAGACCCAACACGAGGCCTCACCCCAACTCAAAGAATGGCACGACTTTGGCTGGGCGGAAAGATGGACGACATCTGGAGCATGATTAAAGACCTGGAGCTGCGCATCATCTACTACGAAGAGGAATTCAAGCGGATCTCGAGGCACATGACGATCAAGCAGGGGCCATCATCGAGGGATGGGGTGCGACTCCTCGTTACTTCGACATCGTTCGAGCCGGAAACGGTGTTGGAGGAGTTCTGCATCAACCTGAAGACGAGGCAGCTGCTCAGGCTGGACGTGAATAGATGCATAGCGGAATTAGATGCCTATGGGGATTGCCTGACCGACATGATGATGGCCTGTATGATGAGGGAACATGCTGTGTGAATAGCGAACGCAGCTAAGCACTCACTGCCTTGGTACTTGGGAAGTTGAATATGGAAATGGATGCCCTTAAAGCCTCTTTTTTTCGATGATGGGAAACCCGCCCTCGCCAGAATCACCTCGAGATGTGAACTTTACCTGGGAGTGCCGCATGTAGCCAAGGTACATGTTTTCGGATAGTTTATGCATGATGAGGGTAAATAGAAGAAATGAGGGTAATCAGGACAAATGAGGCAGCAACATCTGAACTGATCGTATTTAGCCGGTGCATGATTGCACCTTCCCCGCCGTGGCGGCACTTACTTGCTCCAACTCGCCCCTCATATCCACCGAGCGGGCGAGGTGTGTGACTTATAACCGCCTTGAGATCCACTCCAGCGAAGTCGATAAACGGCAGATGAATGCGGGCTTGCTTGGAATCAGGTGAGTATTTATAGGTATGGCAGCAGCAGCATCGATGTTGGCGATTTTCAAGTTCCAACACCCGTAGTTTTGGTGCCTATCCAACTTCCAAAAAAAGCCTGACCTTGTTATTACAGACAGACGAAGAGATGGCCTTGCAATTAGGATTTGGCGACATTCACCCTTTCGGCAAGGTCGATATCAAAGATAGGGCCTCCGTACAGGAGCTCTTGAGAACAGTCCTCGATCCCCTCGAGCCCTTCTTCTCTCCCGACAAGGCAAAGGTCAGATGCCCCGGCGCAACGGCCGTGAGATTCGACCAGACGGCCTCTGATGTCGAAGGTTTCTGTCGACCTCTTTGGGGTTTGGCTTTCCTTCTTGCTGGAGGAGGCGAGTTTCGGGGGACTGAGTGGTGGATTCAGGGCTTGAAGGCGGCGACGGACCCTGAAAGCCCCGAGTATTGGGGATACCCGAGGGACAATGACCAGAGGATGGTCGAGATGTGCCCACTAGGTGAGCTTTCCAAGGTTCCAACTCTACTCTTCACTGCCCTGCCTGCCTACCTGTCTACATATCTGCTGATACTGCTGTTGCTACAACAAAAGGCTACGCGCTTGCTGCTGCACCTGATCTTTGGAAAGGTCTCTCTGAGAAAGAGAGGCGGAACATGGAGGCGTGGCTTGGCAATTCGATCAACGAGAAAAAGTATGACGGACACCAACTGGACGACTCGAAATAAAGTTGACGACAAGGTACAGCATGCCCAACACCAACTGGCTATGGTTTCGTGTCTTCGCAAACCTGGGGTTGAAAAAGAATGGCGGGCAGTACTCGCAGGAGCGTCTCGAGAGTGACATTAAGCATCTCGACACTTTCTACAGGGGCGATGGGTGGTCCAATGATGGCCCGGAGGGCATTCACCGTGAGTATCTCAGTGCTTGCTTGCCACACTCCTGTCTGGGAGCGGTCACTTATGGTGCTCAGAGATGGACTACTATTCCTCGAGCTTCGCGATCCAATTTCTGCAACTGATCTACGCCAAGCTCAACGGGGACGAGGACCCAGAGCGAGCAGCAGAGTTCAAGAAGCGGGCTCAGCAGATGGCCCTAGACTTGGTGCACTACTACGACGATGAAGGCAGGGCAATCCCCTTTGGGCGCAGCCTGACGTACCGCTTCGCCATGGTTTCGTTCTGGGGGGCCTTGGCCTATGCCGACGTTGAGCTCCCTGCGCCGCTCACATGGGGCATGGTCAAGGGTATTGTGCTCCGTCATCTGCGCTGGTGGCAGACGCAGAAAGACATGTGGACGTCCAGCGGGACGTTGTCTCTTGGGTACTCTTACCCAAACATGTATGTAAGTTATTGGGGGGATTCTAGTATGATTAGTAGACGACAGCGGCTGACGGTGACCAGATGTTGGAAAACTACAACAGCCCAGGCAGCCCAGTGAGTTGTCCCATACTCCCCACCTCTTCAGGTTGCAGAACTGCTGCTGACCAAGGTAATAAATAGTACTGGGCTTGCCTAGCCTTCATCTGTCTTGCGGTTCCCGAGTCCCATCCGTTCTGGGCTTCTGAAGAGGAGTTCCCGGGAGATGCCGTGCCGAAGATCAAGGCGCTCAAGCAGCCGGGCCACATCATAAGGTGAGCAAGTCCACAGTAACAGACGTCAACAACACCAGCAACAACATCCAGCTAAATGAGGTTAGCAACGTCGGCGGCCACTGCATGCTCCTATCGTCAGGTCAGGCCTGTAGCTACCCTATGAAGGGCACGCATTCCAAGTACGGCGGCTTCGCGTACAGCAGTAGCTACGCATACTCTGTTCCGCCCGGCCTGTTTTCTCTCGAGCAGTACGCGCTGGCCTCGCAGCTCGGCCTATCCGACGACGGAGGCGAATACTGGAAAACGAGAAGGACGTGCGAGTACGCCGCGATCGAGCACCGAGAGGGCAAGCCAGTGCTCGTTTCCGTATGGAAGCCATTCCCCGACGTCAAGATTAAGACGTTCCTGCTGCCGCCAACCGAAGAAGCCCCAAACTGGCACCTCCGAGCCCACCGCATCCAGAGCGATCGTGAAGTCATGACCGCCGACGGGTCGTTCGCCATCCGCAACGTCAACGCCACGGACGGTCGGTACCTGGAATTGTACGATCCGGAAAAGAGTGAGGGCACGTCACCAAAGATCATCGGCAACTACGACCTCAACAGTCCAGCGGGCTGGAACTCTGGCCAGATGGGCGCCTTTGCGGTGTCAAAGGGCGCCGTAGGAATTAGGGCTTTGGAACCTCGCGCGGGCCGCCAGGCCAATCTGGTCAACGCGGACCCAAACTCAAACCTTGTTGAGAGCCGAACCGTGATACCGACACTGCAGCATACCATCCGCGGCGGTGAGACGGCATCTTACATTTCGGGTATCTATGCCAAGCCTTCGGGAGACAGGCGGGCTTATCTGAGTGGATGGGATAAATCTCCTGTGATTCCGGGCTGGCTTCTCGAGGAGATGAAGTGAAGTTTGGGTTATGGTGGACTAGCAAACAGACAGATAGGCATGCGTTATTGAGGGGCAATAAAAGAAAGATAAAAAACGTGGTAAAAAAAAGTATGTGGTCTTGAGCCTTTGAGGTGTGCGTGCACTGTACGGGCCGTTCGTAGATTACCAGGGGTAGTATCTACCTAAAGGTGCCTTACTTTTTAGCTGCAAACTCGCTACGCTCGGCCGAGATGATGCGTCAACAAGTCACTACTAACCGCCAACCACCAAGATTTAACGTTCCCAAAAACTCAATCTACCTTTCCCGAACATCATTATGAAGCAATTGCGTTATCGCCGTCGGAACAGTTTGTCGGGTCATTAGGCCGGAAGGAGTGGGTGGACCGTGGGTCGATTTCTTCCCCATCAGTGATGATCCTCAAGAGCGCCTTCCCCCATATTCCCCAGCGCCGAGCACCTAAGCCTTAGGGCCCGAGTGAGCGATCCTGGGGAAACCTCGTCGCACAGAAGCCTGAAGTTCCTGATTTTCTTTTTCTTGTCTCGTGTTTTTTATCTCTTCAATCAGCTCCTATCGCCAATCAACACCACACTACGCCAAGATACATGATGCATACCAGCATTGTCGCCTCAAGAGGGGGATGCTACCCTACTACCAAACTGTAATCCAACACATTGTAACCTTTCATCCCGGTTTCAAAACGTCACTAGCAGCAGTACTCCGTACCTAGCTTTAGCGTTTTCCTTGGCACGCCCCCTTTACCCCCCGCGATTTGGCTAAATTGCGCTGGGCGAATGATGGGCCGATCAAGAGAACTTTGCCGGCACTTTAAGCGGTAACAAACCTTGTCCATTTTGCTTCTTTTTATCTTAAATTAACATTTGGCTTCAGGACTGCAACGTAACGAAAGATGAAATGATTATTCCTACGTCAGTGGTAAACGCCTAATCTGATTGATCCGTTCAAGTGCCCCTCCACCATCCTAGCACTCGGCCCGTTGTCTCGATGACGTGCACCATTCAACACGAGCATTCTCGCACATGCAACTTGAACGAGTTGCAACCCTATCCCCCATCAAGAGAAGCCCATGGCAGGCGGGGGCCGTCTTCCTCGGGCGTGATTCGTGGAATATTACAACGCTGCCAAACTTGTACGGAGTAGAGGCGGGCATCCACCAACACTTTGTTCGTTTTAGCCCCCATGGCGAATCATCTGCACCTATGATATTTCCCTGTTCGGATTATCCCCCAAGAACATACCTCGGGTCACGCGGAACTGTACGCAGTAACTACCTTTCTTTTCTCCCAGTCGACATACCAATAATCCCTGGCGGAGGCGGGGGAGGACCCCATAACCTACATACCATGGGCTCGTTGGTGGCTTGTATGTTTCCTTCAGTGTCTCTTCATCAGGGAGCGAGGGAGTTTCTGGTCTTGCTCCCCCTCACTGGTCCGTGTAGCACATTTATCCTTGTCCAGACCCCCCCGGTCATTGAGGTAAGGGCGTGTAAGTGCATGCTTCCTTGCCGCAAGTAAATGAGTCGGCTGTCTGGCGTTGCTGCTCTATCATCTCTGCCGTCTTGGGGTAATACGACTCCATGTACAAGGTATTAACATGCGACCCCCAATCCGCTATATGTGCGCCATACCTCCTCCCACGTCCTGACCTCACTCACTGCTTTTCTTCCCCCTCGCCTCTACTTTACATGCGCCTCGTGAAGATCATCGTCGCTTGACATTAACATTAGACTTTCCCCGAATACTTTGATCCTCATTGCATATCCAATCCCCGTAAAACGGCCTCTTCCACTTTGGGACGTTTTCGCCCACCCCAGACCGCCATCATGGGCGTCAAGACAGCAAAGGTCTTGAACGCCATCGTGCGCAACGATGCCATGAAAGAGGACCCTCCTGAGATCTACAACTGGCGCATCTTCGCCCTCGTCTTCGCCTCCTGCTTCGGCGGCATGCTTTTCGGTTGGGAGACGGGCGCCATCGGGGGTGTCCTCGCCATGGACGCCACGCAGGAGCGCTTCGGCTACGCGCACTGGGACAGCAAGTCCAAGTCGCTCATGGACCAGAACATCGTTTCCACCCTCCAGGCCGGTTGTTTCCTCGCTTGCTTCGTCACCGGCTGGGCTGCCGACAAGTACGGCCGCAAGCTGTCCCTCATGTTTGTGGGAATGCTTGCCACCATCGGCGTCATATTCCAGGCTGCTTCGGCTGCCCGCGGCACAATTGCCTTGATGTACGTCGGCAGGTTCGTTGCTGGTCTGGGGGTCGGGTCTGCTTCAACTTTGACACCCCTCTATGTGTCTGAGTGCTCCCCTCGAGCCATTCGTGGTGGTTTGACTGGTGAGCTTTACCCCCTTGCCCATTCCGCAAGTATTGCACGTACTGACTAGCAAAAAAAAGCTTTCTACCAGCTTTTTATCGTCACCGGCATCATGTTGTCTTTCTGGTAAATATTTTTTCCTCTCAATCATGCTCTAAATCTATGGCTAACAACCTTTTCTGCAGGGTCAACTATGGTTGCCTCCTCCACGTCCCTGCCCCCGCCATCTACCTCGTCCCTCTCACTCTGCAAGCCCTGCCCGCCATGTAAGCGTTGATCCAAAACCAAACTATTCGCGTTGCCTGGCTAACCACGGAGCTCTCAGCCTCCTTATTGGCTCCATGTCGCTTGCCCCCGAGTCTCCCCGTTGGTGTGCTCGCCAGGATGACTGGGAAAAAGCCAGCGCCATCCTTGTCAAGCTCCGCGGATTGCCAGCCGACTCCGAATTCGTACACAAGGAGATCCAGGATATGGCTGAGCAGCTTGAGACCGAGCGTCGCCTGACTGGTGACGCCTCGACCAAGACCATCCTCAAGGAGATGGTGCGGGTTCCTGGAAACCGGAAGAGGGCCATCATCAGCGTCTTGCTCATGGTTTGCCAGCAAATGACCGGCACCAACGCTATCGTAAGGAAGATTTCAAGACTCGTGAGAATGTTCCAGCTGACTTGCTTCATATAGAATTACTACGCTCCCCAGATCTTCAAGAACCTCGGCATGACGGGCACTGACTCCTCGCTGTTCGCGACCGGTGTCTACGGTGTTGTCAAGCTTGCTGGTATTGCAGTCTTCCTCGCATTCTTTGCCGACTCACTCGGTCGTCGCCGCAGTTTGCTCTGGACCAGCGCTGCTCAGGGTACGCTCATGTACATCATCGGTATTTACGGCCGTGTTGAGCCTCCTGTTGCGGGCAGACCGGTAAGTCTCAGCTTACACAAGAGCTCTGCTGAAACTATGCTGACCTCTACATCAAAGGTGTCCGCGTTCGGATATGTTGCCATCACCTGCATCTACCTCTGGGCCGCCGCCTTCCAGTTCGGCTGGGGTCCCGTTTGCTGGATTCTCGTTTCCGAGATTCCTACCGCGCGTCTCCGTGCTATCAACGTCGCCCTTAGTGCCGCTACACAGTGGCTCTTCAACTTCATCGTCGCACGAAGTAAGCCCCCCCCTCCCCTTTGGCGCGGATCATTTCCTGTAAACATGTGAAGCACTCTCGCTAACACTCTTTTGCAGCCGTCCTTACGATGCAGGAGACGATGGGTCGGGCCGGCTACGGAATGTTCTTCATGTTCGCATCATTTGATGTCATCATGGGCGTCTTTGTCTGGTTCTTCATCCCCGAGACCAAAGGTCTTTCCCTCGAGCAGATGGACCAGCTCTTTGGCGTCACCGAGAAGGGCAAGAAGATGGATGAGGAGCCTGATGTCGCCCGCATCGAGACTGTTGCCGAGTCTTCGAGGAAATGAGGGGTGGTTGAGATTTGGTGTTTAATTCAGTCATGTGCGGGAAGATGAGATGGCGATGCGTATGCATGTACTTGTGAATAAAGTCGATGTCCATAACTCTGACACACGCTGCCCCAACAGTTCACTTGTTTGTTTATCAAGAGAATAGAACAGGTAGTTTTCTTGTAGCCGTCACTGCAACATATCAATTTCCGACCTCGTCACATTCATTTGAGGCCTCAAGCCGGCAGTCAAGACCAAATGGACCTGGCATCAGCA
>PXOB01000306.1:13176-25269 GCA_003012115.1 Trichothecium sympodiale
GCTTCTAGCAGCTCTCGCAGCCAGGGCTCGCGCCGTGACGAATCTCGTGCCCTTGTCGTTTACGATCCTGCTAGCTCTCATAGCCAAGCCCGCTGAAGCCAAGGCTCACACAGCAGCCAATCTCACGGCAGCGGATCGAGCCGTCGTAAAAAATGGCTACTGATTTGATGATCATTGAGAGGTCCTGAGGAATACAATGAAAGGAAACGATCGGAGAGTATTTTGGGCCAGACGATGTTGGGTGTATAGAGTACTTGGGGGTGAAAAATCAAGGATCGAGAGCAGAAAGGGGATCGGGGGGCAGGGGAGCTAAAGGGAGAGGCAAGAAAACATGGTTAATCTTCATTACTACTGCAGAGTACGGAGTACTTGATTGAGCCTTACGACTTTGCAATCAAATGCAGGGAACTTTCCCGCTTGCCCCAGTAGATCACATGTTCACTACCCTTGTAGCAGTAGTTGATGAATCTGAAGCCTGCGCGAGCGCAATTCCGGTAACGCTGTTTCTACAAAGCGACTCATGAGACCCCTTCGAATTAACACGGTTTTTAAAATGATAAAAATATTTTCTCACCGGTTTTTTATGAACCTTGTCCAGAAAGAGGCAAGTGAAATATAATTCTTTAGGTAACCTTGTTGTTGACCCATGAATGTTGGGACGAAACGATATATTTCGTGCATGCATCATCCCATGAGGCATCATCCCCCAGAGTACCTTCAGATTGCTTTGCCACCAAGGCTTTCCAGAACTGCCTGCTGATCTGCTCTGTGATATAGGCATGCTTCCGCGTATATAGTGCAGAGCCCTGGCACCGCTTACTCTACAAACAAGAGTTCATTGGCCGTGATTGGATCTCATCTCGCAGACGTAATCTCTTCGTAGGCTGCATGTCTAATTGAAGTGACGGGGGCTACACCAGCATAGGTGTTCAATTTCCGTCACGCCTCCTGTGCCTTGCATTATTGCGAAATGTGAAGATCGTTGCTGTTGACTTACAGGCACATAACTTGGTCTGAGCGCGTACGCACACATATCCAGAAGAAGACAAAAGTCCATGCAGAGCAGATGGAATGCAATGTCATGTGGTTGACAGCTCGGAAGATCAACATATCAAGCCTTTTCCATTGTGACCTTATACCATCGGCCTATTTCCCAATTCTCCATACTACGCGAATCATAGGACAAGGCCGTGCAGGTCGGGCTAGCCGGGGGCAGTCGGCGTAGTAATAGTATGTCCATAATGTTCTTTGCAATAGTGGCTAGTGCGTGTCTCGGAGCAATAAGCATGATGGAGGGGACCCTAGAGAGAAGACGACTCTAATGTCCTCGTAGCGGCCATCATGACCACAAAATTTAGCGACTGGTGGCCTCNNCCATGATAATCACCCCTCGATATCCCATGGGATTGGTTCATCATCAAGTCTGTCGTGGGCTTGTCATGCATCGAGGGCTGGCCTCTGCTCCCAACCTAATCGTTGGAGAATCGTCGAAGATTAGTTGATGAATTTCGGGCGTTGCAGGGTCTGCCGATGGCGTCGGCCGATGATACCAATGTGCGCCATTAGTAGTATTAGCCCAGTCTGGCCCAGTCTTGGCCCCTTCTCCCCCCAGCCTTATGATGGAAGGAAAGGTTCCAGAAGGGAAAGGAGTGGTGATGGAAATCATGGAAAGTGTGATTCATTTTAGCGCCAAGAGAAGTTGCCAAATTTCCCCCAATTTCACGGTGACGCGCCACCTACACCCACCTTGGGACCCTCTCTTTCCTTGCTGCATACAATTAGAATGCTGTCCAATTCAACCTCACCGTCAGCGCCCAAGAAACAAGAAACAGCACCAACGGCATTCTGATCTTGGAGATTGTAGGCTTGAGCCTGCTCTTGAAAAGTGGTCCGTGCTTTCTTACCATCGACGATATTTCGGCACTTCATAATATCGACTCCGCAGTCCCTTCTGTCAAGTTACTCGGTGGATCAGGCACCAAAATCGAAATCTCAATGGGCGGGCAAAGAAGCCCACTTGGGTCGGTCATGCCCGGTCTTAGTTGCAATAGACAGCAAGAAGAGGGGTATAATGAGCACGGTCCGATGATATGATGGCTGATTTGAACTTGGGTTGATGATGGGGAGGGTGAGGGGGAGGGAAAGCACAGAGTAGGGGAGAGGGAAAGATGGACTATGATAAGTATGGGTTGCCCTCCTCGAACGCGCTCCCAGCAAAGGGGAGAGAGAGAGAAAGAGGGAGAATCGCTACTTCCCATCCTCATTGGAAATATGTTTGGCTGCAACTGCCGTCTTTTGGAGCCTCGTTATTGTTGTCGGCATTTGTACCAATAAGCGACAAGACGGCCAATTGTAGTAGCACCATTACCCGACATTCGTTATACCTCTTCTATAAGAGGACACACAAAGGCAACACATCACAACACGACGATTCACATTACGGCAAGACAAGACAAGAGACGAGAAGGCGAGGCAATACCAACTACTACTAAGTAGTTCAACCAGCCAGCCAACCAAATACCGAACCAAACAAACCCAACCTTCTTTTCTTTTTGCTCAATCATTCTCTCTTTATTTGGAAAAGGTTTTGAATTACTTATTATCACTTACTTCAGCATCGCCCGGATTTTTATTGCCTTGGCCATATCAAGCCAGGGTTGTTGAGATATCCTGATTTAGTCATCTCAAGTCATCTCATCACCAACACTCCGTTTCCTTCCCCAAATTTACAGTGGAGATGCCGAGTCACACCGCTGCTGCAGGCACCGTTTCGGGCGCTGCAGGTACAGCTGCTACAGATTCTCCAGCGCCGCGGAACCCATCCCTGCAGGCTGCAGCTATCGGCCCAGCGCGTCAACCCTCATTCCGTAAGTGCTATTATTGGATGTAACAAATGCCTGCACCTGCACCTGCACAGTGTATCAGGTACACTGCCACTTGAAGATTGATCTTTCCCGAACACCGAGCAATGCATAGGTAATAGTAGTTCAATTGGATCGAAATAGCTTTTCCCGTCGCCGAACCAGCAACCAACCATCAACCTAAGGAAATATATCACTTTTCTCTTCTCTCCTCTTCCCTTTTCCACCCCCACATACAACCCCGGACGGCAAAGAAGGACGAGAAAGAAAGAAAGAGACGGAAAAAGGGAGAAAGATGTTTCGTACTTAAATAGGCGAGTGCCCAGTCCGTGCCGTCCCCTGGAATTGTTTCAAGTGCCGAAGGGTCCTGCCTGGTAAGAACAGCTCCGTCTGCAACTTGAATCAATTAAAAGGCGTGGGTGAAATGCGGGAGGCAACGAACAGAGCTCTACTCACCCCTTCAATTTCAAAAACCTTCTTGGCCGGCCCACGGCCAGGGCGGCAAGTTTCGTACCTTCTTTTTTTTTCTCACTCTTTTTTCTTCCTTATATGTACCCTGCCATTTCTCACATCTCTTCCCCCCCAAAACTCTCATCTTGTCCTATATCATCATGAAGAGGAGCTAGCTTGAAGGAAGGGATATTCACACCAGAGAAAGAATACGATGCTCGGTGGGCTGCGAAAACAATCAGGAATAGGGCAGGATGATGCTTTCAGAAGAATCAATGGCTGACCGCGAAACCTCTTCTGCTCTGCCAACAGCAACACACAACTCCCCCCGAACATGGCTTCTCACAGCTGCCCTCTCTCCGCTCGCGGTGCGGCTCATCCGCCTGCTGCTCGCTCACGGGGACTACGTCGTGGCCTGTCTTCCTCCTCACGAGATTGACCACGAAGACCGCGGCCAGGAGTTCCGCGAGCTCATCAACGAATGCAAGAGCTCCAACCGCAAGGACCGCGAAGGCTGGAAAGACCGCATCAGGGGTATCCGCTGCGATGGGAGGGTCATGGCTGGCTGTGGCGCAGCAATTGCCGAGGCCGTTGAGGTTTTTGGCAGGATCGATATCCTCCTGTGCTGCAAATCTGAAGGTTAGTTCCAATCTTGACCGCAAAACGCGTCAAAATCTTTATAATATCTTTCCCCAAGCTAAACTTGTTGCATCTAGCCGTAGTAGGCTACGTCGAGGAACTCTCGACTACACCAGTCACCCAGAATCTGATACGCGACCAATTCGAAAACGTATTCTTCTCCCAGGTTAACTTCATCAAAGCCACGCTCCCAGTCTTGCGCCGCCAGCACACCGGACACATCATGGTGCTCACCTCCATCGGAGGCCACATCGGCACGCCTGGCTTGTCCATGTATTCAGCGGCGACGTGGGCGCTTGAGGGTTTCTGTGACTCGCTGGCATACGAGGTGGCCCCTTTTAATGTAAAGGTCACGATCGTACAGCCCAATCAGGAGATACAGAGCCTTACCAACAGGCTGGTGTTTGCGCCACAGATTCCGGCCTACGCCCACGCTGACGAGCCCCCCAGCATCCGGGATATTTTAGCAAATGTGCTCAACCGCGACCCCGAGACTGCCGTGCCGCCTACACCAGCTCCACCACCGGGCAGTGCTGCGTCACCTGAGTCTACGATTTCCGTTGATGTCTCCCCAAAGGCGCAGTTGGAGGCTGAACTGGGACAAGGAGACATCTTATACCGCTTTCCAAGATTACCTCCCGGTGCTGCTGATAAGCTCGTCATGGAAACCGTACACGCACTTGCAGCTATCGGAGGGCACGAAAACCCGCCCTCAAGGCATATTGTAGGGTCAGAGGGCGCAACAGCTGTCAAGGAGAAGCTTAAGACCATGTCAGAGGAGCTAGAGGATTTCGTTGACGCGAGTCTCGCAGTCGACATTTTTGAAACTGAACTTAAGGAAGAGGCGAGAGAGGGCAAAACGAGATGAAGCATACCCCTAGGAAGGCAGGGCGGTTAACATGCGTAGGTGATTGACGCAACGGTATTATGTACTGTCGATATACGTACGATCACGAAGCATGTTTTGACTATTTAGGACTTGTAATGCCACAACGGAACACGAGATAACAGATACAACTCGATTCTTCCTATTAATTAGCGACGTAAAGAGTGGCTGACTGACTTCAAATATTGTGCAAGTCTGTTTAACAAATGTTATATTATGAAAAAGTGAGAGAACCTACCTTACTTCGGTAGTTTCGACCTGAGGTTTCGATAGTGCTGCGCCTCATCTTTGATGAAATTACTCCTTTGATATTTGTACTCATTTGTCCACGCGGGATCGTTCTCTAGTTGCTTGACCATTCGATTCGTAGATATTCCTTGTTCTGCCAACTTGCGAATTTCAGGCCTAAGCTGTCTCATCGCAGATGATTTTGACATGATACTGGAATCAGCTCTAGCGCCGTTGCTGACGTCTCTGGATGCTCCAAGCCGATTAGGATTGTGCTCGGGATATTTAGTTGAAGGCACCGAATTGATCCTTCGACTCCATTTGTTGATATGTATACTTCCAGATTTTTTTTCGATGTAGATGCGTACCTGAAGAAAACGCTGGGTAGTGTCTTTTCTGCGAAGAAGGATGCACAGAAAACGTTTGTAGGAAGGGGAGATGAGGCTGACTGCAGGGTTAGCACGCGTCTGAAGTGTGAGAAAATCATCATGACGGTTGGCGAAATAGAATCTAATGTGGATTGAGCAAAGGTAAAAAAGTCAATTTCTGATATATCGCGTATATTTATACTCAGAGGTTGACAATGCGTCCAAGATGTACCTTTGTTCAGTTCTGTACGCGGGGTTTACAAAGACGGTCGACAAGAGAACAGCTAATATCAAAGGAGACATAATCTCGAGCTCTTACAGCAAACCGAACAATGCAAGTATATGCAAGTATAGTACGGAGTATTCTTTGAACACTTCCAGGGTATACAACTACACTTCCCAATCAGGCAATCTTGGAGCCACGGGCACGTTTTCAACGTGGCTTGGCCTGTCGGCGGTGGAACGTAAAAACGAGGCTCCGGGTGAAGACGCCGCCGACACGGAGTAGAACTTACAGTGGGCCCCAACCCCCCGTCGTCACTGAAGGAGGTGCCAAGGTGCACCACCAGAAATGTAGTGAACCTATTATCCTATGCGCATGAGACCGCCAGTCTAGACTTCTTCTTTCGGATCTGCGACATTGAATGAGCTTGACGACTTGACGACATTCTACTCATCTGCTCCTGCGAGGATCTGCTACGACATTTTTAGAGCTTCGCGACACCTAGTTACTGATAAAGCTATCCCTGTTTACTTGCGACTAGCAAAACAAAAGGTTCCTGCAGCGAACGAATGCTCCGAAGCGAAGCTCTGGATAACACCACCCAGGCAGACAATGTTGAGAGCTACATAGTGATAGGATGAGCTCGGATCCTCTCCTTCCCATCGCACCTGCGAGGGTCAAGGCACTGCTCCTCCCACTAGGACAGATCAAATTGGACAGATTCACCTCCTTTGTCGAGAGGTTGCAGAGCGAGAATGTCGTCCACTTACGCGACATCAGCGCCGATGGGCGGCCAAACAGGAGTACGAAGGCTCCCAAGGCACTGCAGATGGATATGTAGCTAACATTGTTACAGACATGTTCTCGCCTTTGGCATACCCAGCCGGTGCGATGCACTACGACCTAATAACACACATGCCCTCGCCTTCGCACACCTCGCTGGCCCCTTTCGACCTCTACCGCGAACCCATGGCGATTGTTGCGCTGGCCGACGGAAAAGAGTTGGAGGAAGAGACCTTCAGCAAGAGGCAATCTGTCAATGGCACGGCCCCCACGGTCGTGGAAAAGAATATACGGGCGCTGGATCAGGAACTGGAAACTCTTCGCGACCACTACCCGAAAGCGCTCGTACACGAGGCCCTCGTCTTCGATTACAAGCCACCAGCGTCGGTCGATATCCGTATCCCCGATGGGATCACCGTCATTCCTCCAGAAGAGGAGTGTAAGCGGACGACCTTGAAGACAGTCATGTGCAACGTCTCTTCGCTATTGTTGGCAGAGATGACAGAGCTGGGCAAGTTCTTCGAAGCCACGACAACGATCGAATCCCCGACGCACTATATCCAGAACCCTGCAAATGCCTACGGCAGTCCTTCCGACGGCAAGCCCAACGGAGGTCCTAGGCGGAACTCCCAGTATTCCTTGTCGGTGTCGCAACAACATGGCCGCTCATCTTCAACTCCCGGTGGACTTGATAGAAGCCACGCACGGATGTCAATGCCCGTGCCTGCGCGCCCCGGTATCCACTCAAGCAGCTCTACTCCGGGAAGGACGCCCTCGGTATCTAATAGGAGCGGTCTTTCCAATCCTCCGGTTGGCCCTGATGATGTTCAGGAGCCGTCCAGCGGCACTTCAACTCCAGACTCAAAATCTCCGCGCCCTGAGGCTGCTGAAGTATCGCGTGATGTTGCTCAGAACCGCGTGTCCGTGCAAGGCTTTGGAGCAGGGTCTCCGAGTGACCGATGGCGGGTAAGGGGCAAGGGAAGATCTGCCATCGTGGTTGGATCCATGTTTCTCCAAGCCGGCCGCTGGAGCGACTCTTTAAATCATCTTACCGAGGGTGGCACCATGGCTCGTACGACTAACGACAACATCTGGCACGGAAAGGCCCTGGAGCTGATTCTCGTTAATTTGTTCCTTCTTGCATGGTCGAATATGGAGTTTCAGATTCCCCAGATATGCATTCCTGTCCAAGATGGGACGAACAAGGCTTTCTTGGCCAAGCTTGATGCCCCTCCGGAGGGCGATCAACCGAAACATATGCGGAATTTGCAGCTTATTCTACCCGAGTTGCTCGATCGCATCATTGGGCTATACTCGAGAAAACGGTCAGAGTCGGAGAAGCTCCCCATACTTCCGTTTGCCGAAGCCACCATTCGCTTCTGTAAGATCATGACTGCGTTGCAAATGTGTGGTGGTGAGCTCACTCGCCGGTGTCTGGAGATGATCATAACCGGCAAACTGCCAGACAAACATCTGACCACCTCTCCGAGAATCGGAATCGTACCGACAAGGCAGCATATCGCAAATCTACTTTTTGATGCGTTTCCGTCATCGGGATATTCCGAGCTCCTTTCGAGCGCGGACCGGGCCGCAATCCTGACCGGCATAGCTGCAGTCCTCGGGCCTTTGGGATACCAACGGAAAAAGGCCATGGTGATAAGAGAATTGGTATCCGTTCTCATTACCGGCCTTGTTGAAGCACGGACAAGGGGTGCAGCAGATGCTGGCGTCCATCCTGCTGCTGGGCTGGTTTCACTTGCCGGACACTCACAGACAGGGGGTTCCATTACCCTGGACCTTGGCGAAGCGGACATTGAACACGGTATCGAAGCGTTCATAAATATATTGTGTCGATCTTATGGGGTTGTGTCATTCGACACAGCGAAGAAGACCGCAGATCCAGAAACAACGGAGTCAAGAGAGTCGGACGAGGATATCCTGAATAGGATATATAAGCAGTCTTCAACTCGCTTCTTTGGCTTCCCAGAGATCAAGCTTGATATTCTTCGAGCATGTATCAATTTTTCTGAAGCCTTGCCGGATTTCAATGGCGTACTCAAATATTCAAGCGATCTTTTGCGTACCGCTGGCTCTGGGATTGCACCTGGGCCTCGGAAAGGTGACTCTTCAGCCATGATCTATGCCGATGAGCAGTCCCGTTTGGTAGCTAATATCTACCGAACGTCAAGTCTCGCTCATCGCCTTGGCTTTCCTGACTTGGGAGCTGAGTACTGGGACGAGTTTCTTGTACGTGGGATGAAGTTGGAGCCACTGCCCAGCACGAGACTTCCTATACCCCATGCCCAGCATGTACTGCCTGGTGCAAACGCTGGGAGGGCGTCTCAAGACGTCAATCCTTTCATCTATAACCCCTTCCTGAAGAAACCCGACGAGTCGATCGTTGAGCAATTCATCGTGGCAGATGAGTTGGCCACTTTCAGAATCACATTACAAAACCCTTACGATATCGAAGTCGACATCGAGAGCATAAAGTTGGACACGGAGGGCGTGGAGTTTGAGGCATTGCCAGAGCAAACCAGATTGGGCGCAAATCGCACCCAGGTCATGCGGCTCAGGGGGCGACCGAAAGGGAAGGGATCAGTGAAGGTTACTGGTGCCATTGTGAAAGCACGAGGGTGTCGCGAAAGGAGATTTCCCATCTTTGTTCATCCTTGGGCTCCAGAGCGAGACTTCAAGCTCAAAGCAAAGGGCATCGAAGCCCTCGAAGGCAGTGTTGATCTTATGAAGCGGGCTAGCGTCCCTCTGGAGCCGCAGGCGCTGAACCTGTCGGTCGTTCAGGCCCAGCCAATTCTGGTTGTTAAGTCGACGACTCTACCTCAATCCTCAATTATGGTCTTGGAAGGAGAGCGTCGAATCTTCTCGGTGACATTACAGAACAAGTCCACTACCCCTGTGGACTTCATGCTGTTTTCCTTCAGAGACTCAACACAGGCGCCCCTTCAGGCTGCCCTCAGCAACAGAGACGCCACACAGGCAGAACTGTACGAATATGAGTTGATTCTGATGAAGAAGCAGGCTTTGAGACTTCCCAACGGTGCCCAGACGCGCTACATCGACCCTGAAGGAGAGGCAACGTTCGACTTTGAGATACTTGGCAAGCCCGGCCTGACGAATGCAACAATTCAGGTCGATTATACACACCTTGGTATACCACGCGAGGAGGTCAAGGAGCAATTCTTCACGCGACAGGTATCACTAGACGTGATGGTCACAGTCAACTCGAGTGTCGAGCTGTCGCGAATCGATGCCTTGCCTGCGCACACATCGATTCCTGATGCTTTATGGAGCCGTTTTGGTTCAACGCCAGCTCAGCCGAGCGACTACTGCTTGATATTGGCTGACCTTCGCAACTCCTGGCCTACCACCATGTCGGTGCGCATCGAAAGCGACGAGAATCTCATTGGGGAATTGTCCATTCTCCCCGGAAATACCAATCGCAGTATCATTCCTGTCAAGAAGGTGTTTCTGGAGGATCCTCATGCAACGATTCCTAGTCTTCACCCAGAAAGGGACCGGCAGTTCGTGGTCAGTACTAGCAAGATCACACCTGAGACGGAGCGTCAGAATCGCGAGGCTTTCTGGTATCGGGAGAAGATGCTCGAGCGACTTAAGGCTACCTGGACAACGACAACTGGTCCCAAGAGAAGTGGTGTGATTGAGCTGCGTAACCTCCGCTTGACGCCTCGTATGGTCGATGCCATCAAGATCGACGAGGTTGGCATTGATATCTCCATTGAGCCATCGGTCGAGGGAACAAGCAACACGGCCTACGTGGACGAGTTGACCCAGGTCAAGGTTCAAGTCACCAACCGGACCAGTAAACCTATTCTTCCTCTGGTTAGGCTAATGCCAGCCCTATGCCACCGCCCCTTGAACGTTGCGCTCGAATACACTCGTAAACTGGCCTGGAACGGTACGATGCAGCAGCTCCTCCCTAAGCTGCAAGGAAAAAGCAGCGCAGAGTTCGTCATTGGTGTGACGGCACTTTGTAGAGGCGAGTTTGAGCTCACCGCTACTGTGGAAGAGGTCCAAGTCTGGGAAGACAAGGCCAACCGAGGGTCTCTGACACGCCCTAGGTCAGATACGCAGGCTATGATGGATGCCGCGTTGGGTGCCAAGGAGCGCCGCATGTGGCATTCTCCGCAACCGTATATGCTGAGAGTTGTAGACCGGGATTGAGCGTGCGTTGCTGTTAATGAAATACATGCTGTGCTTGTACAGATATAAATGATATATGATATGGACGCATAATGGTGGTGCAGGTGGCATGATGGAAGTCAAGCTCCTAATTGAAAACACTTTGCCAATGACTTGTTTCGAATATGATTTTTGATTTAGGTCTCACGCATGGGTCACTGCTTGGACTACAAAGCCGATTTAACAGTAGACTATTAATAACGGTAAACGTCGATTTCGCCCATAATACTAAATATGTATAAGCCGCTAGCAAGTCGCATCCAGCCATAACTCATTCTTCCCAGCATCTTACACTTTGTAATTTTTTTTCCTTCTTCATAAGTATACAAATGTGCGCTAGAGGTGTTTCTCCCTTTAATCTTCCCGCCTTTCGTGACAACAACCCGGTCCGTTCGAATATCGAAACAAACAAAGCTGAGACGTAGAGAGGAGCGTGGGTGGAAAAGAGTTCTCATTTAGAACTCCTGCTCCTCGTGGAAGAACATGCTAAAGCTGATGATGGTCCCGTAGATCAACAGGCCGCCGATGATGGACATGATCATGGCCTCGACGCGGATGAGGTCGGAATGCGCTAGGACGACGGGGAGAGCTGGATAGATGATAAGTTAACAAAAGGGTCGTCTTTTTCTTTAAAGCGCATCGCATCATCCGGGAACGAAATATAGAAAAACATACCAATTCCCATGACGACGAAGAAGCCCGTGAAGAACCGCCCCAGGTCCAGCACCGCGGCGCCGGAGCTCTCGACGAAATCATCGGGGTTGGCGCAGCGGCCGCAGATCCAGTTGGGGATGGGGGCGAGGATGTAGGTGGCGACGACGAGCAGGGGCAGGTACTCCTTGAACAGGGCGCAGGAGAGGATGACGAGGAGGAAGCCGACTGCGAGGACGAAGGATAGGGAGATGATGGTCTTGATGCCGGCGGTCGGCATCTTGGGCGAAACTTTGTGAACGGGGGGAGAGGCCCCGGTTCCGTGCGAGAGAGGAGAAAGAGAGTAGGAAGGGCCTCGGAGCGAGGGGGGGCGGAGAATGAGCGCGCTGCGATGTTGCCTTTCTCGAAGCTTGTCGCGGGCTTTCGTGGGTTAAGCCGTCTCGTGATGAAAGGTTGCAGTGGTTAGTAGCCTGCCAAGGCAGTAGCTGAGCTCAGCCTACGTACTACGTAAGTCGGTACAAATGCGATGCGACTGCAATGGGCTTGTCGCGCTAACCTGAGGCTGGAGCTTTCTCGGGGGAGGGACCACAAAATCCCCCAGCCACACAGTGGTATTATGGAACGGAGTTGCTGTTCTTCCGCTACTGGGGGTGGTAAGAGCGCAGCTTAAAGCGGAAGGCGGTATGTTTGCTGGGAGACCACCACCGTAGCGTCTGGCGAATGGAGGAGCCGGCAGAAAAATCTCCAGGACGAAAAAAGTTGGCTTGGAGGAAAAAAAAAAAAAAA
>PXOB01000307.1:0-22929 GCA_003012115.1 Trichothecium sympodiale
AGATGAAGAAGAAGTAGAAGAAAAAAGTTGCATTTCTCAGTTCCCACCTCTGCGATTTCGGGTACTAGGGTAGGCTACTAGGGTACTAGCAACTCTTGGCTCGGCTCAGGGGCTCTCACTACATTCACTCCTCCCTCACCCCCTTTCCGGGCCCAGACTACCTAAATTCGGTCGGCCGTCTATTCTGTGTGGGCAATTCAACATGTTTCAACGGCTCCGTCACCTTGTTCCGCGAGCCAACCAGAGTCCTGTTCCTGACGCTTGACCACATTGGGATGAAAATCAACTTTTTTTTTTCTCCCCTTCTTTCCTTCCTTCCTTTTTTTCCAACCATCTCGTTTTGCGAAATCTCAATTACGCGACAGGAAAAGTGGTAGGCCGTAGCGAGGTGGCGCTTTGACGTACTCCGTACTCCGTACATAACTCTCATCAAACCATCCATCATATAACAAGATGTGTATTTTTGTGCTTGATTAATTTTCTTTTGACAATGATTGCCTACTGGGCTTCGCTAGCTTCGGCAAGCAGAGGGTACGTGCCCACCCCACGCGGGCTTCTTCCTCCCCCTGGCTCTACTCCGTATTGCAAAAAGACAAATCTTTCTTTTGCCCACCAGCTTTCCGAAGCCAGTCCTCTATCGGCTTTTTGCTCGTGCTGACGACCATTTCTCTGGGACTGCCGATCCCGCGCGATGCCGACGTGGGAGTCATTGACGCTGACGGACAACGGTAACGTGGAGCTCTCTCCCTCTCTCTTCTCTCTGATGAGTCTTCGAGAAGACAGCAAGGGTCACATTCTTCTCCGTACGCTGGTGGACAGTCCTTCTGTTGTTATTTTTTTCCTTTCTCTTTTTTTTCTCTCTTTGGCCGAAAAGGGTTTGCTCGTAATAGGGCCCTCCTCCCTCTCTCCCTTGCCCGCGAAAGCTTACTCCGTAATACGTGACAGTTTGACTCGTGATCAGGTCTTTGCTCTTCGCGGTGATCCCGGCAATATGACAAGGGGTCCCTTTGCGAACCAGCCAGCTCTACAAGTACGGAGTACGGAGTACGGTGACGACGGTGCTCGTGTATTGCCGTCCGGGGCCCCAGTCAACAGTACAGCCATTATCATCTGGAAAGATCTCGGTCGCCCGAACTGCCTCGCAGACTTGCATCGTCATTAAGAATCCACGTAATTCCGGTACTATGTATCCCTTTTGAGGGTGCAAAGGCATCAATTTCGTCTCTCTCTCTCTCTCTTCCTCTCCGCAATACCCCTGTAGGAGACTACACGTAGGTACTCCGTACATGACCATATCATTAGGACTAAATACTCGACCTGGCGAGCGTCATCGGGGCCATTTTCGAGGCAACTCCGAGGTCGCACGCACAGCACAAAGGCAGGCCTCTTCAACAATTCGGTGTCAATAGGCGTTGCAGGCCGTTTCGAGGGTCACGGCCAGAGAACCCGCGTTAGGGCCGTGATGAGTGTGATGTAGCTCTCTATAAAGGTGGGACTTGTCAGTGCGTGCATGCGACGTTATAATACAGAGTACGGAGTACAAAGCCACTTCTATTATACTGGTAATAGTAGATAAGGTACTCCGTACTCTGTACTGAGATGGTCATTCTTGAATCAGACTCTTAACAAATCACAAGTTTGATTTATGCCATCTCCGCGGGATCATTCATTTCCATCCCGCTTTGAGCGACTGCCAAATTGCATTCATATATATACTCCGTACTCCGTACATCTAGTATACTTGTAAAATTACTGACAGATGTGCAAGTAAATTACTCCATCAAGATCTCAGGTAGATTGTACGACGCTCGTAATGAGCGGAAGCACGAGCCCCTCCCCGTGCAGACCTGTGTTTCCACCAATGCGAACTTAGCAGACGCTGGTGTGTGTGCGGAGGTACCACATTGTGCTGCATCAGAGACGAAAGAAGGGGGGGGAAGGACCAATCTCTTCAACCCCTTACAAGTAGGCATCGCCGCGGGACTTTTTTCTTTTTTATAAAAAAAAAAAGTTAGAGCACATACGGGGAGTACGGAGCATTGAACATGTACATACAGTTACAACACGGCACACTCCGCTAGAAGGATTCCCGATCTCATTTAGATTTAGGTTTAGATAAAGTTCGCCTTATAACCGTTCGTACCCCCAGTGCCCTATTATCACGACAAACGTGTACATACCTACTCCTACAACTACAACTCACAACCTACGGAGTACGGAGTAGCATTATCAGCACCCACATCCGCGGCCAGAGCTTCTTCCTTTGTCCCATCTGCCACGTTGAAAAAAGCACTCAGTCTCATTAAAAAAAAATTTTAAGAAAAAATAAATAAAAATAAATAAATAAAAAACTCCCTGAAAACCCTCACCTCCCCTTCTTCCAACCTATAATCGCTCTTTTATTAATTTCTCACACCGGTCTCACGCTACCACGACTGGCGCAATTTTCGCACAAAACAGTTTCGGAGCGGAGATTATTCCCGAAACCTATTCTTTTTCTTCTTCTTCTTCCCTTATTCCTTTTATTTCCCACACGCGTTTTCTGATTAAATTTCGTTTTTTTTTTTCTTTTTTGCCTGAAGTAGATAGTGATGGAACGTGTCGTGAGATTTCTTGTCCGGGTTCCCCCAAGTTATTAGCTTCTAATAATTTCCCCGGCTTATTAGCTCACCAGCGGTTCCTTGTCCTGCTGTACATGCGCTCAGATCATCGTAACCATCCCATGCTGCCATGCAAAGAGAGACAGACCCTCTTTCAAGGAAGAGTTGATGTGAGCCATTCAGGCATGATAGTTGACTTACACCAGAAACGTTCACATACATACCTGAGCCTACTATATAAGCATACATATATATATATGATTGTCAAAGCCATCGTGCAACAAGGGGAAGCAGAAGTGTTAACTCGTCATCTGTATGTATTTGCGAAAATGCCCACCTCTAGCATCTATTACTATAAAGTGCTCTATATTTGTGTAGAAATATCCAAGAGTGCTGAGACAGAGGCTACCTCAACCATGCCTCCACCCACTGAGTCTCAACAATAAAAAAAAATGGAAAAATAGATCATAACTCCCAGATGTGCCAATGTATGAAAGAGGAAAGAAGAATAGGAACAATGTAATGGGTAATCGCGACGTTAAAGTGAAATATGAGCAGGCCATGCAAGAATAGACACATGCGCAAGAGTCATAGAATAGATCCCTTCAATCATGAATTTTGTGTTTTTTCGGGGGCTTTTTTTCTTTGCCGACAGCTTTATGCTGCCCTTATTACTCGGCCTTCTTCTTGCCGAAGAGCTTGAAGTTCTTCTTGGGCACTCTGACAAGCCAGTAAAGAGCGAGAGCAGCGAATATGTTGAAGATGATGTAAGCCCAGAAGATACCAAAGTTCCTCCAGCGCTGGGAATAGTAACTGTTGACACCAGCCAGGTAAGCATTGGTCTCCCTGACTGGGCAGTACAGGCAGTCCGAGGTGGCGTTCGCATCGGCGAGATAGCCACCCGCGCCCTGAATCCAGATCTCGAGGTACTCGCCACAAGTCTGGCCCTCACGAGGCTGCAGTGGCCGGAACTCGTTGTCGGCACAGACAACGTCGGTGTTTGCTACGGCAGTGGACAGCATGCCGCTGACCAGGTACGAGAAGGGAGACACGCGGTACATGAAGATCCAGAAGCGAGGAAGGGAATCAGGGCTGGCAAGAACACCGCAGAAGAGCAGGCACAGCATGAACAGGACGTTGGCAATGTTGGCACCGGCTTCGGCGGTCTGGAAACCGGCAATGATAAAGGTGGAGAAAGTCCCAGAGAAGAGGAGGAAGGCAATCAGGTACAGGGCCATGAGGCCGCCGCGCTCCGTGACCTGGCTCTCGGCGGTAGCGTTGTTGTAAAGGCCGACGGGGTAGTACCAGCAGAAGAACATGAGCGCACCCATGAGCGCGTTCCAGGGGATCTCGACAATGATCTGCGACAGCATGAAGATCTTCCAGGAGTAGACCTTGGAAGGACGCTCACGAGCCTCGTAGAGATCACGCTGGATGACGAACATGGGCATGGACTGCTGAACAATCTGGCCGAAGATGGTGAGGATGTTGAAGATGGCAAACATTTGGTTCTGCATGCCCTGGATCGAGTTGGGGGCATCGAAGAAGATGAAACCAATGAAGAGGGCGACCAGGACGCAAAGAGAGGCCTTGGAGTAAATATAAACGGGGGTACGCCAGTACTGCTGGAAGACACGGAACAGATTCTCACGTAGCTGCGTGCTGTAGGGCGCAGCAAACTCGCGGTACGCATTAGCCTCATCTTCAGAACCCGGAGCAGAAATGCCGTCAGCTCGCTCAGCCTTGATGTTTTCCAACTCAGCCTGAACGTCTTCATACTCGGGGCTGTCGCGCCAAGTCTGGAACCAGTCAACATCAGAGTGACAGCCAGGAGCAGCACCAATGACTTCCAACATCCACTCGGCGGGGTTGGCATCAGCAGGGCAGGTAAGGTTACTGCTGCGCTCAAAGTAGTTGATCATGGTCTTGGAGTTCTCGCCAATATCGCCAAAGTAGACAGTCTTACCACCCTTGGCCAGGAAGAGAAGACGGTCGAAGCGCTGGAAGAGCATGGCAGAAGGTTGATGAATAGTGCAGAGAACGGCCTGGCCAGCCTTGGTGAGCTTCTCAAGGAGATCCAAAATGGCCCAAGATGTTTGAGAGTCGAGACCGGAAGTAGGCTCATCGACAAAGAGCAGCAGAGGAGGCTTAGCGGCGAGCTCGACACCAATCGTCAGACGCTTGCGCTGCTCGACATTGAGACCTTCACCGGGAACACCAACGACAGCATCCGCGTATTCTTGCATGTCAAGCAGCTTGATAACCTCATCGACATATGCGAGCTTCTCCTCACGGGGGACATGAGCGGGCTGGCGGAGGATGGCGCTAAAGTTGAGAGCCTCGCGGACAGTAGAAGTCTGCAAGTGAAGATCCTGCTGCTGAACATAACCGGTCTTGCGCTGGAAAGACATGTCGCGGGGCCTACCATCAACGAGCATCTCGCCAGTAATTACACCCATGTTGATACGATCAGCCAAGCAGTCCAGAAGAGTCGTCTTGCCAGCACCGGAAACACCCATTAGAGCGGTCAGGGTACCGGGTTTAACCCAACCATCAACGTGATCCAATATGCGACGAGGTTCACCCTTGATCTTGATATCGTAGCAGACATCGTGCCATTGGAAGATGGAGGTCTGCTGCTGGAGCACGCCACCTTCCTTGCTCTTAGCGTTACGCTTAGCGGTGACGACAGGACCAATGTTTTGCATGGCAGCCTCGGGATCGGAGCGCTGCTTCTCCGCCATGACGGCGGCAGCGGGCTTATGACCACGGCGGTAGACAAGAACCTCGCCCTTGGACTTCTTCTCGGAGATGAGCTCAGTACCAATCATGTGGGCAGCAAGGAAGAAGACGATGAAAGCAATCATGATACCCAGATTGCGCCAACGGTTCTCAAAGTGGTAGTCATACTGGGATGCAGCATATACGCTGCCGTCAACATAGTCCTGGCCAGGAACAGCACCGACAGAGGAGCAAACGTGGTTTTCGGGTCCAATGTCCGTGTAGGCTGGGCCAATGGGAACGTAGACACTGGGGTTGCACTTGAATTTACGGCCGTTGAACTCGTTGACCATAAGCGATTCGAAGGCATAGCCCAAAGGATCCAAGTACGAGAGCCATTTGCACCAGCCAAGCATGTAGGACTTGGGAACGACGAAACCAGTGAACAGGACCAAATCAAGAATGATCAAAGCGGCGGGAACAAGAGCCTGCGAAAGTGTTCGGGAAAAGGAGCCAATGGTACGGAAGATCATAGACATGGACATGACGACGAAGAAGTTGATGAGCATGAAGAAGAAGAAGTTGCCAGGTTCTCTTCGCAGGTTTGTGATGAAGTAGAGAATGATGTTGAAGGAGACCAGATTGCTAATCTTGTAGGGCAGATCGCAAATCATTGACGAGACGGCCTCGGCGGATGGGTGGTACAGAGCGTATCGAGAGTGCTTCTCGACGATGGGACGTTGAGCATAGAGAGACAGGATTTCCAGGGCAGAAGAGAAGGCGTTAGACAGACAGGCAAAGAAGAGCAAAGCGCCACGGCTGTAGAAGCTCTCGGAGCTCTCGTCGAGGTTGTAGAAGACGCTACCGATGACAAGAGCTGTTATGCTGTTGCCAATCAATGAACCCACGGCCAAAGAGGGGTCGCCAACCAACCGCTTCCACCCACGCCACAAGCAAAGCTGGATCTGCTGTGAAAATGATAAAGTGAAGGGCGACTTGGCGCGCTGAGACTTGGCCTGCTGAGACTGCTTGTGGGCACGAAAAGTCTC
The DNA here is from genome assembly GCA_003012115.1 of Trichothecium sympodiale. NCBI lineage: Eukaryota > Fungi > Ascomycota > Sordariomycetes > Hypocreales > Trichothecium > Trichothecium sympodiale. The sequence goes on from PXOB01000307.1 coordinate 6,371, forward strand.
GGCGTCAGGGCCGTCCAGAGGATGAGCGGCCTTATACTCCTCAATCTCAGCCTGGAGAGCCTTGTACTCAGCAGAATTCTTCCAAGCAGCAGCGAACTCGTCAGGAGTACGGGGAGCCTTGCCCTCCCAGCCGGGGCGAACAACACGCTCGTGAGGGGCGGTCATGGATGTCAGGAAATCGGGGGTGGTCTGGCGAGCAGGGCAGTCAAAGCCGAGGTTGATGAAGTACTGCTTGGCCTCATCAGCGCGGCCGAAGAAGATCTGGCGACCTTCGTAGAGGACGACAGCCTTGTCAAAGAGGTCGTAAGCGCTTTGGGGAGACTGGTAGATGGAGACGCAAGCAGTGTTGTGGAAGAGCTCGGTCTGGAGGCGAAGAGTACGGACGAACTCGATGGCGTTGGCGGAGTCAAGACCACGGGTACTGTTATCCCAGCACTGGAGAGGAGCTCCAGAGAGGGCAGCCTCGGAGATGGTGACACGCTTACGCTCACCACCTGATACACCGCGAACGAACTCGTTGCCGACCTTGGTGTTGACAGTGTGAGAGATGCCAAACATGGCCATGACGACATCACGCAGGTGGTCGGAGAACTCGTTGCTCTTCAGGCCCTCTGGTAATTGGCGGGGCTGGCGTGCGCGAGCAGCAAAGGTGAGGGTATCACCGACGGAAAGCTGAGGGAAGTGCACATCAACTTCAGCAGTGTAGATGGCCTCACCACGATGGTGAGTGTGCATCTCATCAGCAGACATGCCTGGAAACAATGTTAGCCGCCGTCATATTCCAATCACATTCCCTCGATCATGGATGAGAAATGATCCGCCATATGATGTCGGGAGCTCGGTTCCACACCCCCGCGAAATCACGATGCGATGGTGGGACAATGCATGGCTTCATTAGAATGGCGGAAGCGGGCCCGAGCGAACCCCGTCGTATCACGAAAACCAGATTGACAATGACATGGGGAAACTCGAAGTACAATAATGATGATCACTTACCCTGGTAGTTGAAGTATGAGCCATCATCGACGTAGATACCGTTCATCTCACCAGCAATGGTCTTGAGGAAAGTAGAGCAGCCGGAACCGGGAGGGCCCAGAACAACGAGCATCTCGCCATTTCGGACGAGGCCGTCAAAGTCGCGCAGAATGTCAACGCGCTGCTGACCTGAACCGGTGATCTTGCTGGCAATTCCACCCAGTCCCAGCCAGACGTTGGCAACATCACTCTGGTAGTCAGAGCCGGAGCCAAAGCCGTGAACGTTGAGGTGCTGGAAAGCGACTCCAGATCGACGAAAGTCACCGCCGCCTTGCTGGACCATACTGACGACAGCCTCAGCCCACGCACGGCCGTTGAACTTGTCCGAGGCAGGGTTCAAGGGCGAGTCAGGCCCGGCCATGAAAGGGTTGCCAGTTGCGCCACCGATGCCGGAGACGCGCGAATAGCTCCTAGCGAGGGCCTGGACGACCGAGGAGCGACGCTCCATCTCGGCGGTGTGGTTGTACTCCTCCTCATTCTCAGCAGCGTCTTTCTTGTCCATGTTGGAGTCATCGCCCTCGGTTATGGAAGAGTTGTTGGTCTGGCTGGTAGTGGGAGGTTGGGGTTCGCGCTGCGCTCCCGGTGCGCCTTGGCTTTGCGCCGTGGCGTCCGCGTTGGTCGGGACACTGAACGGCGTAGCCATTTTTGCGCGTTCCTGGGTTATATGTCGGTTTTCCTCCACTTGTTCGTCCTCCAATGCGCTGGTAAATGTGATTGAGACTCGAATTAAAGGTTTGTTGGTATTAGAGGTGAGGGCGGCGCTGGTACAGACTGGACCACCTTGAGGCTGTAAGTGCAAGGTCCACAAAGCCTGTTTAAGAAAAAAAGAATGTAAAAGGAAGACCTTCAATTAGGGAGAGGGTGTGAGAGAAAAGGTCGACAAGAATGGAAAAGGAAGAGGGCAAGGAAGGAATCGACCACGAGGGATGGACCGAAGTTAAAAAGGTTAAGTAGAGATTAGCAGCAGGAGCTTTTGCAGAGATCCAGGGGGGGTTGGGATATATGTAGGGAGGTGCTATTATGGCGATGTTTCTTTCCTCAGTCGTCCTGCCTGCTTGGCTTAGCCTTTTCCGCTTTGCTGGGCTGGGCCTGTCTTTGGATTGCGCCAAGCTCGGACACTTTTTTTTTTTCTTTCGTTTCTAGGTCCCGTCAGCAAAAGTTTTTTTACTACTCCGTACCTAGTAATAACAAACGTTCGGCGGTGCGCGGGACCGCTGTCGTAATGCCAGGTACTAAAAGCCCGGGGTGGAAGCGGATGAAATCCACCGCGACGGCGGAGTCGCTTCGCAGTCCTCCAGCAACCCGACGCACCGCCTGTAAGAACAGAAGCAGCGGTCGTCCAGTGACAAAACCGCCCAACGAACGCCCCCGACGAAAAGAATCACTCATTCCACACCCCCCCCCCCCGCCCCAAAGCTCCGACGACTCGCATTAGACCCAGCGCCCGCCAGCCCGTCGCTTGTCATTGTCTACATTCAGGAGTACTATCCGTAACTTGCGCAAACGCCATCCAAGCCATCATTATCAATCGAAAGATGAAGATTTGCATGGAAACGACGGACAGCTTCTGAAAGTCCGCTGCGTTCGGAGTACAAGTAGCTGGTACAAACGTAGAAGATAGATGACCCCCTCTTCTTCCGCCTCCACTGTATTGACGCAAGATCGCTGTCGGTAACCACCCCCCTCCATCCTACCCTTGAAATAGATCATACCGCATACCGCTGCCAGCCGTTTCCACGGGATGCATCTACATGAATGACGACTTGAAGCACATGGATAGGTAGTACTACAATGGAAAAGCAGATCCCGCGCGTGGCAATCCGTGAACTCGGAGTGTCTCACACATACTTGTAATGTCCCCAAAAAGGGCCACTGGCCCGAGAAGGTCTCGCTTTTGCTTCGACTGCCTGACGACATCCGAAAAAAACAAATAAAAAAATAAAAATAAAAAAAAGCAGGTCTCACGTTAAAACCCACAGACGGTGCGCCTTGCACAGATTCAGATTCTTACACGGATGATCCGGCTCGGATTTAGGGAAAGACGATGTCTCCAGCAGCTCCAATGATGGATGATCGATTGCAGCGTTGGACACATGTACGTACATGTACCTAACAAGATAATATTCCAAATTCCGCAAATAGAGGAGGCAACTGGAGTTGTCAGTTGTGGCGTGTATGTGAATCTCCTCGAGGCCCCTAAGACTACAGTGAGGTCACGGCCCGCTCTTTTGACCATAACGCGTTATGGTGATTGTCGGTACTTCTGTCACTATGATAACTAGGTGAAGATTTAGGTATCTCTTATCCGTAACTTTGCTGACCCGAGCAAGCCAACCAAAAGCTCTATCCTTAGCGCGTTACATACTGTAGTCTTGGGGGCCTCGAGGAGATACACAAACTCCTCCGTGGTCAAGTCAAAAAGAGTCATCCCGCGATCAAACTAAGCAACAAACCCTCCCGATCGGAATCAACGCCAATGCAAAACGCAAGATTGACGACAGCACACGCCAAAACTTGACAACCATGCCCGCCCCCGAACTTCTGCCCGTTCGTCGGGGTCTTGGACGAACCCGACACCCCGCTTTCGTTATTTAGCCCTCCGGGTGCTAACGGTTAGTGCGCAATGGGGACTTGGTGAACAGCAAGTACGGAGCACATAGAGGGGGGGAGGGGGGTTAGGTTAGTTGGCAAACTGCTAAACGCCACCCGAACCCCACCGAAGCGACTTTCTTCTTGAAGAAATCAAACCCAAATACCAAGTTTCCACGCGAGCAAGGGGGACCAATCCAAATCGAATTGCTGGAGAGTCTCAGCAAATACTGACCGCGTATGGCTATTGGAAGCCGGACGCATTGAATTCGAGATTTTCCATTCGTCCATAAGTTCATCGACAATGCTACAGATGCTACTTGTACGTACAGAGTCAGGCATTTGCGGACAACGGCATCGCACATCATCAGATCTCAGCCATGACTGTACGACAGCACTTGCGAGCACAATGGGTCCCTCATCACATACTCTTTATCCTGTCCTCTTACTCCGTACAAGTACACCACATGAACAAGAACGCCACATGCATCACCAAACCCCTTGCTACACGAACCGAAATCCTTCTTCATCAAGTATCACATACATACCTTTTTTATCATAAAAGCCTGTCATGCTTCTGTAATTCGGCCAGCCCGAACAAGGCAACTTATTGCAGGTAGTTAGTTGTATGACCCCCCCTTCCAACTTGAACCACGACAAACCATGGAATGCTTTTGCCCCGCCAAAGTAAGATATAATTTGACCCCAGTGCTGCCTGCGGCGGTACGGAGTACAGCTGTGTCTTTGGTGAAACGGCGTGGGATAACACGAGGGGGACAGCGTGCCCATGTGTCTTGCAGTTGTGTGAGCCAGGTAGCATTCTTACAACTTACCGCTGCACATGCTAAGCCGTATGGTATACGAGTATGTACACCGTACGGAGTAGATCTCGCAGTTACATGTCCTTTACCTGCACCATGTTGCCATTCATGGCCTTTGCTTCTCGGCCGGCCCCCCTGTTGATACCGACCGGACGGCAGACAGCACGTAGGTACTCCGTGAATGTGTCCACAAAATACGACTGGGGCGGGCACTAGGCACTACTACTACTATAGTACTATAGTAATGACAACCTCTTGAACGAAAATGAGCCGCCAACTCACTACTTAGTACTTAGTAGTAGTACTAGGTACTCCGTACTCCGTTACTGTCTTGAGTTCCAACCATTTCGTGATGCCCTACAAGTATATAAACACCACCCTCTGCGGATCTACTCCGTACACACGCAGCATCTCTCCATGCCATGCTGGGAGCAGGTGCATTGTATGTCATCAAGGCAAACAACCATGGCACAAATGAGCTATCCACCTTGGTATGCCGTGAAATAGGTGATCTCCGCATCTGCATCCGCACTCCGCAACAGAGCAGGGCTCCCAAGTAAGGGGAGAAGAGATGGGCGTGGTGCCCATCAACTGGCTCTTGCCATCTCTCTTCATCTATGTATGTACGGGCTCTTACCGGTGTCCGGACGCGACTCCGCTTTGTGGCACATTGTTGGCCATTTTTTTTGTTTCGTTTCGTACTTGTAGTTGCACATGATGGGAAACAAAGAACAAAGTCCCTGCCATTGCAGTAGTAGTAGTAGGTATTCGAGAAATGGGAAAAGCGCAGCAAGTACGCATGTGTGTACTTGGACATACTCGGTAAGGAATGGAAAGATGGCTGCGGCGTGGGATGACGGAGGGGTCTTGTCGATCTAAAAGCTGAAACAAGTCCACCCCCCAACGCCATTCTAGACTAATCACTCACTCTCTCACTGTAGTCCGCAGTACGGAGTATGTGTATGTACTCCGTCCGTACATGTCACGAATCTGATGCGCCATCAGATAAAGCCAATCAATGTACATATGGTGGTCGTGCATGGCTGGATCTTCTCTTCCTCTCCCAGTGGCTGCATATTCTCTGCATATTCTGCAGCAAAAGAGAAAGAAAAAAAAAGGCTGGTCAGCATCATGCATTTGGACAAGAAAAAAATTATCAACAATTCCTTGCTCATTCCCTACCCGATTCGACCCATAACCTCTGTGCGGACCTTCTATATCTGAAGCCGACGTAAGCTGACCGGACAAGCCCCCTTCGATGCTGCCCGCGTCTTAGTATGTACAGCAAACTCTCTCAGAAGATGATATTCGAAATCGCGGGCCAGGCCCTTATCCCTTATCTTTTTTTCATCGAGGTAAGGCAAGTTCGGGACGGCAACACCTCCCGCTTCTGAGCGGCCAGTGGACTGCCGGTTGACTGAGACATGCATTGCTCAGACGCTGTAGATGTAGATCACTTTTTAGAAGTCACCTTTCGGCGCGTGTTTGCTAAACCGCAATCTGTATATAAAAAAAAAAATTAATAATAATAATAATAAAATTAAAAAAAAATAAAAATAAAAAAAAATAAAAAAACCTAGCCAAAGTACCAACACCACATCAAGACTAGCAGCACGTGTTGGTAATGTTGATCTTCTTCCTCCGGCCCGAACCTATGAATTTACCGACGAGATTCGGATCCGGAGTGCTGAACTTTCAGCAGTAGTATTGCTTCCTGTTGTGCGGCTACCCTATATTCGCAAGCGATTAGATGGCATTGTTTGCTTGTTTCAAAACATCTAATGCCTATAGTATTTACACATACTACTAACTTCTATGCTAAGAAAAGTTAGGTATTATACATAATAAGTAATCTTGATATTCGATATCCTGATCACTATGAAGTACTTGATATCAAGTAAAGTGTGTCATGCGCGTAGCATTACCTGTTATTGACGACATCTCTATATATCAACGAAACATGAAGACTAAGCACAGATCCCAATAATACTTGTTCAACTAAAAGTGATAATCATTCAACGTCGTGTCACATTTCCATACTCTATCATATCTATTTTCACAAAAAGTTGATACCAACGCCGACCTGCAGCCCCTTGGTGCCAACCTCGCCCTTTCGCAGCGCCAGCGGCAGGCTAAAGTTGAGCTCGAACCGGGCAACAGGGTGCGCATATACTAAACCTACACCGGCTGCCATGCTCGGGGCTCCGTTGAAGAGTTCACCGACGGCATTCAGCATACCGTCGCGGACAGCGCGGGGCGTCATGCTCTGGGACGTGGACTCCTTGGACCGGCCCCTGCCATCCAAGGCGACCAGGCGCCCACCGTTTGCAAAGACCTGGAACCTCAAGCTCGACTCGGGGCCTTTGTAAGGCAAGGGTAACAGCATGTTGACGCTGCCCGCGGCGTAGGCGTCACCACCCACTGCATCTTGCCCATCGCGAGGTCCAAGCCCGCCGAGGCTAAAACCCCTGACGTCGGTAGGTCCACCGAGCTGGAAGCGATCGTTGAGGCGGCTGGGCTGAACCTTGCCGCCGGCGGGGTTCCAGCCCTGAGCCAGAGGATACAGCATACCGAGCTTCAGACCGCCTCCGATGGACACTCCTGACCGTCCCTTGATGCCGGGGAGGGGAATGGGCAGAGCTCCGCCGAACTCTGTCTCGCTTTTAGAAAAGGCCACATCACCCCCCAAGGGGCCGACGCCCGCAAACTCCCAAGTAGACCGCAAAGTGTAGCCGTTTTGAGGAAGCTGGGGGTTGTCTCGCCTCTCCCTGACAAACGTGTGTTTTAGAGAACTCTTGATGGTGTCGCCGGCGTCCGCCCTCACCGTGGGACTTGCTCCGCTGGCCAGACCAGTGATTTGTCTCCAAGCTCCGGTATACTCGATGGACTGTTGGTCGCGCTGCGCATTATACCACGAGAAGCGCACCGATCCTCCCTTGATGGCTTCTTCGTGTGAAGCCCACGGCTTCTCAGCGGCAGTGGACATTCCTTCAACAGCAATGCGCATATCCGGGTTGCTTAGCACAGGCGCGCTCAGGTCGGCGCTGTAGGCCGAACGGGTGCGCGTCCCTGCCTTGGCATTTAGGGAGAAATTCTCGGCGCCGCCGAATACATTTCGCCAAAGCACGGAGCCGTAGGCCGAGCCCTCTCCGTTGCCAACATCTGTACCTGTTTGGAGTTTGAAGCGTGGAAGCTCGAAGACGCGGAGATCAATATCGATATCGCTCGGGGAGGACGAGGCATCACTAGCTTGGTCCGGCTGGTTCAAGAAGATGCGGGGTTCTTCGCGGAAGATTTCTACGACGATTAGCCTTGCATGCCCGGATTGACGAGGTGGCGGGGGTATTGGCGCATACGGAGTGCGTTGAGCTTCTGAGTGATGTTTTGTAGGCTGGCCATAACCTCACCCATTGTCGCCGGCGACTCGGGTTTGCCAGCCACGAGGGGATCGAGCAGAGGGTCAAGGAAACCTCTGCGGATATTGGAAGCGCCATGTAAGCGCACTTCCCTCACTGACACCGGTACGGATAGCTGCTCCATGAGCTGCAGTATGTCAGCATGACGTGCATACTCATATAGTCGAAAATGTCGTGGCGAACCATTTGCGCCATGCGGCGTTCTTTGGCAGCCTCTTGATCATGCTGGAACTGAGGGTTTGACTCGGCTTCGTGGAGAAGTATGTTGGTGTCGGTTTTTAGCCTTTGGACAGGATCTGGGACCTGAGTGACTAAGTCAATATGGCAATCGAGCTTTCCACACGAATTATAAGAACTTACCCCTGTCATCTTGCAAGTTTCTTGCGCCGCCTTGGGCGTGCGTGGGGACGTTGTTGAAGCTCGGGTTCTGATTTAATCGAGCAAGAGCTCTAAGAAAGCTTCTACCACGATATGGTCTGATAAGGTTCGAGTGTGGCTGATGCAGGGACGAATTGGACCCTTTGCCGCCCTAACCAGCCACACCCGGGGTCGAGAGCGAGCGAGAACCTGCGCGTGCTCTCGAGTAATGAGAGTAATGACTGCACCGTCACCTCTTTGGGCTGACATGTCTCACTAATGCCCATTCTGTCCGCATCCGCATCCGCAGCCCATCTGCACCCACTTCCCACCCTTTCGAAACCTCATTTCTCCCCCCATCAAACACTCTCCTGTGGCATGCTCTAATTCCGCATCCATCGCATCGGTTGTGTTCTCTCTTTCTGTTATTTGCTATTATCGATCGCTCTTTCGATCCGTCTCCCCGCCACATACTGGTGGAATCCAACCGTCCGACCGCCCCTAAGCACGCGACCTCCGGCATCTCTCTACTTCTTTGATCGACAACTAATCATCAATCATGGCTAGCAAGGCAGCGCACAAGCGGGTTCGCAATGAGAGTACCTCTTCAACACTTCTCGCTTGCTAACTCGGTCTACGTAGCTGACCCGCGAGTACAAGTCCATCACCGAAAACCCGCCGCCCTACATCACAGCCCATCCCTCGGAGTCGAACATCCTGGAGTGCGTCTCACACCCCCCCTCAACCATCAATAAGTGATGAATGTTTGCTGACGTGGAGAAACTAAATAGATGGCACTACATCCTTACCGGACCGGAAGACACTCCTTACTACCGTGGTCAGTACTGGGGAACCCTCATTTTCCCGCCCAACTACCCCTTCGCCCCTCCGGCCATCCGCATGCACACGCCGTCGGGGCGTTTCCAGCCCTCGACACGTCTGTGCCTGTCCATCTCCGACTTCCACCCTAAATCCTTCAATCCTGCCTGGGAAGTCTCGACTATTCTCAACGGCCTCCTTTCCTTCATGACGAGCAACGAGATCACGACTGGCTCCCTTTCGGCTTCCACCCATGAGCGCAAGATCTACGCCGCTCGGTCTCGCTGGTGGAACTCTACTGGTGGTGGCTCAAGCAAGAATGGCACTCCCGCTAATAAGGGCAACGTCAAGGCCGGCGACGGTGGCCTCAAGTTCAGGGAAGAGTGGCCGGAGCTTGACCTGGAGAACCAGGAGTGGATGAGGAAGAACAACATCAACCATGCTACCGGACAGCCCATGGATGGGGACAAGGAGAACTTTTGCAGCCCTCACCTTCCCAAGGCTAGCTCGACCAGCGGCCATCAGGCTCAGGCGGTCGTAGATGCCGTAGTTCAGCAGCGCAACGCCGGGCGGGGTTGGCTGTCCCGCCACAAGATCTTTGCTGCGGGCTGTGCTGTTCTCTTCTACATTGTCGTCGTTAGGGTATTCAACGGTGGTGGTCTGGCATGAAGCACGGCAACCTGTGATAGGCGGTGCATACGGGGAGGTAATGAGAAATCTAAGCCGAAATGACGATTTAGATAAGGAACCCGCGGTTGGGTTACAGCGGATCCAGATACAGTCAGCGGATCGGCGTCATTAGGGAGAAACGCATCTGTTCTTGCGCTCCGCGGGTTTGTTCTGGTGCTTCGGCGTTTTGCTTTACAGATACAGGGACACGACTACGTTGCTTGATATGCAGATACATACAAGCCAATACCATCAGCTGTAATATGGACTGGTACCTAGTTATCATGGTGATCATCTGCAAGGCTTGACTGTCCGTTTCGACGCTTCTCCGGTCATACCTTCTGTGGCTTCCCACGGGCTTCGTGTTGCAGGCTTCTTGGCTGCTGCTGAAGGGGACGAGCTGCGGTATACAAGGAGTTACCGGCTCAAGACGGCCATCGCTTCTCCTTGCGTAACTGCTTGTTTAGTCTCGGAACGGAGGAGCAAAAGTTCCCTACAAGTAATGATAGTACCACGGCTCGTATAGCCATGTTGTAAGTTAATGCGAGTGAAGTGATGTGATGGAAGCATGCACAATCCAGCCAGACGAAGAATGATGGTCCGATAACTTTGTTTGAAAGTGGACTAAAGCAACTGATCTACTAAGAAGGAATAATACTAAAGTAGTATTATACCTGGTGCCGTCTATAGTCTTCTGGCCTTCGTGTTGGCGAGGAGTTGTATCTACCTACGTATGAGTTTGACAATCACTTATGCTTGAACATTGTGGAGGAGAATTACTGTATGTTAAATACGTACATATGCAGCTATTCCGCCAATAACTTTTTTTCGACAATGAGGCCATTACTTATTAACCGACAGTTTTATCTGATTTAAAAACATGTTTGACCCTCCCCCAAAAGGTCCATTTCCACTGCGGCACAGGCGACGACGGTCTGCTACTGTGCCGTGACGCAGCCAGCCATGCCCGAGCGGAAACGGAGGAGGGTTCAAGCGCGCGGCAACTTGGATTAGACCAGATCCTTTGGGGTCAGATCAGTGGCTTTTTGTGAGTGTCAGTATACATGCTAAAACTATTCGGTATGTGGGCTTATTGAAGATCTCCCGCGATTTTGTCGTCGGGCGTGGTATGTCTGGGGAAGGTTTGCGGCTGCGGTGATGATGATGAGGAGAAACGGCTATCGTAAGGCTGAAGTTGGTCCCTCTGTGCGAAACTCATTGCGTTACATCAATTCTGGGCGGCCGCATTATCTTAGTTGAGGATGGTTTCATTTCTCTTCGGTGTTGTTTGTCCGAGTTATCCTCCCTCCAGCCTTTCAAGATCGCCGTAAGTAATGGTGATCGTCTCGAGAAAACGAATTTCCCTGCTCCGTGGACTCTTGGTGAGATGCTGATGTGATCCGTTTTCTTGATCTGTCTTGACAGAAGGAACCTACTACCCCTGACTTCAAGTACCGAAGCCACCCATCGGCCACAAGTGCCGGTGGCACGGGAAGCGGAGAGAAGGGTAGGTTGACAACTTGCAACTTTACTCCGAGGCAAAACTTATTCTGACTTGTCTGATCACCGGGGGGAAGGGGGGCATACGTGTCTAACGATCCAAGCCGCATTATAGTGGCAGGTTGGGCTGGTGATCCAGTTTCACTCTTGTCGATCAAAACTCTGTTGGTTGATATTTTGATGATGGGTGACGAGTCCCCCCGTGTTCAATGTGTATGCATGCTGCATGCTGCATGTGTGTGTGTGTGTGTGTGTGTGTGTGTAGCTGTATACAGCTGCATATCGATCCATGATGAAGATAGAGGCAATGGCGAATCGAAAAGGCCAATCCTTGTTGAAAGATAAATAACGTCTTGGCTCTCCTCCCTTTTTATTCTTGGTGTCGATGGGAAAGTCATGATAGCAACACTCTTCTTTTAGAGCATGATCACAACAAGTACCAGCAAGTAAAAAGAGTCGCAAAATATGACAGCAACACTGCTTCCTCATATCAGCACCACGAATACCAACGACCGGTACAAGTGGCAGAAGAGCCCGGCCGGCACCTGGGAACGAGCAGTCGACGAGGCCGAGCGCTTCTACGCTTCCCTATCTCGACAGTCGTCGAACCCCGAGTACGCAGACTTCCCCATCACGGCGTCTGCAACCTTCACGGCCGCCGTCGAGATTAATGACGACAGCCGCCTCGAAGATGTCGACGCCCGGACGGAGATGGCTCTCCGGGATGCCTGGCTGGCTCTCCGCTCCGAGTGTCCGACGATAGCCTCGTGGATCCAGCATGACGCCAAGACGCAGGACTGGAAGAGGTGCTACGAATCCTTTCACGACGCCATGGACTACGATGCCCCCAAGGACAAATGGCTCTCGACCACCTTCCAGTCTCTCCGCATCAACACGACCGTAGAGGAGTGGTTCAACACGGATCCCCCGACTTACAAGTGCCCTACTCTCTTCTTCGTCCGCCATGCCACGCCCTCAGACGAGCGAGGTCTGTTTACCGGGACCGTCTTTCTCCGGTGCTGCCATGACCTCATCGATGCCCACGGCCTTTTGCAGCTCATGGACCGTCTGTACCATCTCGCCGCCAGGTTCCACGGCGGCTTCACCCCTGCCCGCATAGTCAGCTACCGCCAGGAGATTGAGCGTCTCTCCCCCCCGGTTAAGGTCGCGGCTCACATTGCCTCCAACCCTTTGCCGACGGTGCAGGACAGGTTTGACCACCTCAAGGTCGAGAACATCAAGACGCAGACCAAGGTTATCACCTGGGCCTGCCGGTCGTCGTGAACAGGTCGGCGGAGGGCCAGGGCAAGAACAAGAATAACCGTCAGTCCGCGAGCCTTTCCAGGGAAACCTCTGGCAGATTGCTCGCCAGGTGCAAGGAGGAGGGCTACACCGTCACCCACGCCCTCAGCGCCGCCCTCGTCCTCGCCCTGCGAAATGCCCAGCTGGCGAACAAGACCGAGCCCGGTAAGAGGATGCGCTACGCCGCCCAGGCCATCGTCAGCCTCCGCCACCTGGACCGCCCCGACGTGACGTCGGCCCTCGCCCACGCGGCGACAAACTACCACATGATTGCCCCCACGATCGTCGCCTCGGATGTGGACGTCTCGCCGCGGCGCCCCGCGGGGCCGAGCAATGGCAAGGAGGAGGCCGAGGAGTTTGACGATTTGGCCGCGCGGTTCCGGGACTACTACGTCTCGGTCCGGCCCCCTGCGTAGACCTCATCGTCGTCGTTTGACCCCGAGCTGCTGGACATGTCTCCCATGATGTGGGACTTCTTCAGAGAGATGATTTCTGCTCTAAGGGGCAACGCTGCTCGTCCGCCGCCGCCGACCGCGAACGTGGGCGTGCCGTCCCTCGGCAACATCTCGTCGCTCGTCAAGGCAGATAGGGCACCCTTCACTCTCACCGATTTGTGGGTGTCCGGGGAGGGCGTGGGGACGTCTGTGCCCGTCATGCTGCAGACCTTTGAGGGCAGGGTCAGTGTCTCGGCCATGCACAAGACGCAATACTTTGACGGCGGCTTCATCAAAGGGTTCCTCAACGAGATGCTCAGGACTGCCGTCAGGTGCATGGAGCTGGATGGATAATGATGCTGTACGACGTTGGAAGGGGTTTTTGTACGATGCCAGAGCTTTTGGGGTTCTTCTTCCATGTCTTGTACACGATATCGCTGAAGTTCCGGTTCTAACGTACTTTGTAGTAATAAAAGGGTTCGCAAAGCGCGAGCTTCTGCTTCCTTCGTAATCCATAATAATGATCTCCTTCCTCCGTTGCATGGCTCCTTCCTCTATAGTAATTTTTAGGGTTCAGACTGACGTGAAGGGAAGGCACGAACCCCGAAATGCCCTCAACGAGCTCTACAGTCGGCTCGGCCAATAGATCCTCTCTATCACTGATATTTTCGACGGTTAACCAATTGGTCCTTCCTCGTTACCCTCACGTGATGATAAAATCCTATTAGAAGAGCAAATCTGGCAGCTACGATTGAGCTCTTGCCTACGCATTCGTAAAGCTGCTGGGCAGGCGATCAATAAAAGGCGATTTTCTTTTTCTTTTTTTTACATCAGTCAACGGATTCAGATATGAAGTTTAAGTCACACACTCAAACTCTTGTGCGCCCAGTTGTGTGGTGCGCCTCAGGGCATCATCGGTGACTGATAAATTACCACACACTCTTTTGATGCCCCCACGCCAACGCGATAACGATATCTTATTCTATCCCGACTCATGCAGTGCAACGACCTGCTATAAGAATCCGACTCCAGAGGCTTCTGCAGACATCGACACGATTACAAAACACCCCCCTTCGATGACGGAGTGATTTGGCCATCTCGTGGGACTGTCAGCGCGGCTATTCGCTGTCAATCGCCATAGCGTCAGCTGATCGACATCGGTTCAGCCACCTGGAAAAGCATGCTGAACTTGAACAGCTGTGATGAGAAGCGTCGGACAACATCCCCCCCCGGGGTTGGGCAGAGTGGTGGCTTGGTGGCGTTAATGTTAACGTTACGGGCTTAGGCATCTACGTCTTTTGATCCTTATTCTCCTGAACTATACAGCAACTATTCTCGCCAAGAGCAAGTATATATTGTATTTGCTGACGAATCTTCGACCTCACCGCACAGGTCTAGAGCGTGGCCTGCTCTCAATCCCACGCGTGGCGAGCAGTGCCGTGACGCCGTCAGCATCCCCCGCGGAATCGGAGCAGAGATCCCCTAACGTGCCCAGGCTTTAGAGATGGAGGGGTATATACGGAGTATCATCTGAGCGATTAGGAAATACAGGGACATGCCAATCCAACCGCCTTCTGCTTACATATATAAGGGCTGCTAAGTCTTAGAAAGCCCATGAATCCACTTCTGGCCACCTCTGAAAGGGAAGCTCCATGTATGGAGTACTACCATATATGTACCATGTACTCCGTAGGAAGCGAAGTTATATCACGGTTGGCCATGTCAATATCGCGGAGGATTGCGGGGACCTCTCGCTCGAGCTACCGCCGTTATTGCAGCCATTTTACTTGGCTCTCAATTCATCACCCAATTTCGTACTGTTTCTCTCATGTGCAGTATCGCTGACAGAAAGAACTTGCTCCCGTAGCACAAGCTAGATAGGCTGCGTTGGGCCTCGGTCTTTTCAATGCGAAAGCCTACCCCTCAATGCAACTGGCATGGGTTATCCTTGATTGTCTGTGCGTGCCGAAGTTGCAAGACTACTTGTACCATGGACTCAAGGGTTTTTGGCTTGTACAACTAAGAAACTTCCCGAACTACGCGCATAAAACCATGCTCCGGACCAAGCGCGAGCTCATGGGAGCAGCACATTGGGATGAAAAGGAAACGCTAAGATAGCGGATAGTTTTACTGTGAGACATGCCCGATGTTCCATGTTGCATTTCTACAACTCTACCAGGGTCATGGTCTGGAAGTTGTTGGTACATCGGTATGTTCTCCGTATGTGGTAATGTAAACAGTATGCGGACAACCTTGCCCGTCAAGAACCTGGCCAGCCCGGCATCGAACCAGGACCTTGGTTTTTTGTCTTGCCCACTAGCTACAGGGAGCAAGTGAAGTAGATACGGAGCATAGACTGGTTCTCCCTCATGGGGGGGGGGGGGGGGGGGCAAGACTCCGCGCGGTTATCAGGGCTGCCCCCTTGTTCGGCTGGGCTCTTCACATGGCGATTTGAACCTCATCGACCCAAAGGCCCGGATATGGCATTCGTCTAGACCTCCACATTCCCAGCGCTTGCCACGTTACGTACAAGTACAGAGTAGGTATATCAGACAAACTCGTTATACTTCTCTTGGCAAAGGTACTCGATATCAGGCAGCCCATTACCAAACATGTTCTGTGTGAAGAGCGCGCTGGCTATCGCCGCTTATACGGAGTACCACAACCAGAATCGGCATTCGACCACGGAGCAGACACCAAAAAGACGCATCAAGTATGGGAGTCGAACCTTTGGAGCGGGAGTAGTAGGTACTATGGGTAACCCGAAATGTTTTCCTTGGATTTGACGCAGCTGAGGTGCACGTAGAAAACAGGTTTCTGTTTATTGCCAACTAGATTAAATAAATAAAGGTCGCCTTCTTGTATATGAGAAAATTGTAATCCAAGGCGGGTTGGGGGTGGACAGAGCATCTAATACAGAGTGCGGAGCACACTGAAGGGTCATCACTACTCGAATATCTACTCCGTATCTACTCTCGTATTGCTTTACATGCATATGATGCACATCACATGCTGCTGCATCATTGCAGAATTTTGTTTCTTCCCGGGAGGTACCATATAAGCGAAAGAGAAACGCCGGTTCCGAATCTAGCATGACACTTGAGCATGATCCCTGACCAAGGCACAACGCGCTTTTCCCCTTTCCTGTGAGGAAAAAAAAAGGCCTCGGAAACGAAAAAGCAAAGGAAAAGTGTGCTGGTCGACCGGGTATCTATGTACGGAGTACAAATACGTACATTACATACAAGCATGCGCTAATAAGCTAACCGAACTCGCAAGGTGGTGTGTGTGATCCAGGGGGGAGACAAGAGCTGAAGACTTGGAGGAGGAGGAGGATTCTAAGACTAAGCGGGTAAGGGGCCTTGTCTTTTTTTTTAAAAGTATGTACTTGCCTAGGAATAAGCTTGCATTTACTCCGTAGAGCGAGGCTGTCGCCATTTATAAAGTCTTAAATACATGTAGTAGTAAAGGACGTTCGGAAATCTGTCACACTGTCAAAAAAAATTACCGATGGAAAGCAGGAGGCTATAGACCAGTAGTCTTCTTCCTAGCCAAGCGTTGCTTTCCCAGTGGTAGCACTCCGTCCTACCTATTGCGTATGTGTGTGTGTGTGTGTG
>PXOB01000307.1:23240-49375 GCA_003012115.1 Trichothecium sympodiale
CAGCCGTTCACCCCCCACCCCCTCCCCGGTTCGCTTCGAAACGTCCGAGCTGCCCGAAGGAATTGCAAGGGAAGAAGAAGGAGGAGAGAAAGGTTGCTTTGCATTGGCGATTATTGTTGATTTTTTAACCCAGCAGGGAATATACAGCTAGTATCGTCTTCGTCCGGGAACCGGCCGGATTGTTTTCTTCTTCTTTATAGACCGGCGTCTCGATCATCGCAGGGGTTTTGTCTCCTGCAAGCATGATCCTCGTAGCGTAGAGAGCCAATACCTGTAGGGAAGTCCGAGCCGTGGGTTGAGGGTTTCTAGCCGTGGAAGTACTATAGTTGAGTTGTTAGGAGACATGTAAAGTATTGTAGATGCATTGCTTGTCTGCGTTTGTTTCGCCATGGCGGCGGCGCATGTGTGGGCTGTACCGTAGCATTTCAAGCATCGATCGGTGGTCCCCCGTTTTCTTCACACAAACCTGTAAAGCCAGGGATGACAAGCAAAAAGGGTGGTCTGCAGGGCCAAGACCAAAAAAAAAAAAAAAAAAAGTCCGATGGTCTCCTCCTCCTCGTGTTATGATGACCACTTCTGGAAGGAATAGGCTAGAAGACTTGCATCAAACGTTGCCTGAAAAGGGAGTAAATAATAAAAGAGATAACAAACCAAGGAAGAAAAAAAAAGGACTTCTTACAGAAAAAGCCTTTTCTTTCCCCACCAAAGATCTCAGTTCTCCATTTCTCTTCGATCCCCCCTTCCCATTCCCCAGGTTATACTGATGCTTTGAAGGGTTCATGGTCGACACTTGGTTTTGACCCAAGGGGCTTCTTTTTCTTTTCTATTCTGGACTTCTTTTTTAACCTCAAAAACCTTTGTGATAGCGGGAGAGAAAGGGGCAGATCAGTATCGTTCATGGCTGGTGATGAACCACCGCCAGGGCCGCCTGGCCCTCCTCCCTCCGTTCCATACGACCCGGAGCGAGCTCACGAGAATAACCTGCCCATGATACTCGCAGTCACTGGTGTTTTCCATGCCTTGGCAATCTTCGTCGTCGTTTGTAGGCTGTACGTCAAGATCCGGTTGATCAAGAGCATGGGAGCGGATGACTGGACAATAGCAGGGGCTGTGGTATGTTTTGTTTCTTGATGCGAATCTTCCTCTCTTCCTCTCTCTCTCTCGCTTCGAATAGAAAAGATTGTTGACAGTTCTTCGTTTAGCTATGTGCCCTAGGAGGCTACATCATCTTCATCCATCAAGCAACACACGGCCTCGGAAGCCACACGTACGTCCTGGACGAGCAGCAAAAGCAGTACATAGAGCAGGGCACGTTCTGGCAGTCCATCGTCTCGTCATCCCTCGGCATCGCGCTGCTCAAGAGCTCCATCGCCCTCAACCTCATGCGGCTCAGCCCGGGCAGGTGGTACACGGGGGCGCTCTGGGCCTCGCTCGTCTTCGTGTGCGCCTACAGCTTCATGGGCATGATGACCTTTTTCCTGCACTGCGATCCGATGGAGGGCCACTGGGATCACACCATAGGCGCCAAGTGCTACCCCGTTTCCCTCTTCATCACCTTTGCCCTGCTCAACTCGGCATTCAACATCTTCACCGACGTCCTCTTCGCCACTTTCCCCATCCCCATCATCTGGAAGCTGCAGATGAAGCTCCGCGTCAGATTCTACCTCATTGGAATCCTGAGCCTGGGTTATATGTAGGTAGCAAAGAAGACGAAAACAACGGGAGAAAAAGCAAAGCAGTCGACTTGGTTTTGCTAACGTGAACCTTTTGCAGTGCCGTAGTCATGGGTGCTTTGAAAGCCGAGTCGCAAATCAACTATGACCCTTTCGGAGACAACACTTTCAACTCCTGGATCACTTTCTGGGCAGCGTAAGAGTCCTTCTCAAGCCCCCCCTCCTCCACCCCCAAGTTTTCTTTTAAACAAGTGCTTTGATATTAACGAGAATGCCCATCATCTGTATACAGACTTCAAATCAACATCGGCATCATCGCAGCTTGCGCACCGTCACTCAAACCACTCGTCACAAAAGCACTCAAACTGTCCAGCTTCCGCAGCAGATACGGCTACGGCGACCGCTACGGAAACTCCAGATACGGAAACTCTAGAGCGACGGCTACAATTGGCGGCGGCGGCGGCGGCCTCAGCCATAACCGGCGCTCCAAGTTCAACAGAAACACCTATGCCATGGAGGAGCTTGGCAGCGAGTCGGGCAAACAGTCAGACGAAGTACAGTTCTCCAACAGGGGAGGCAACAACACGGCGTCGGCCAACTTCTACAGAGCCGCGGGAGACAGCGACGAGATGATATGGAGCAGCGGGCCGGCTGATCCCAACGTGAAGGGTATTGTGCGGACTACCGAGGTGATTGTCAGATGATTTTGGGACTTGTTGGCCGAAGAACCTGGAGGGGGGCCATGGCGATATCATGCTATGGGGGGATCGTGTAAGAGAAAGTCCTACTAGTACATAGAAGTAGTAGTAATGCGCATACATGCGTAAAATTATCACGCATGTACTTGTGGCTGTCCTTTACGAGCACCCGCCATAGACATGCGTAGACCAAGAATCCTCTCGGAGATACAGTGACTTGGCACCATCGTTAGAGTCGTATCGGAAGGTCTTCGCTATTCGTTTCGACCTGAACAGGAGAGAAGAAATCCAGAGCGTTCTTCTCAACTGCCGAAATCTGCAACCCTCCTCCAGGAGTTGCAGCTAACAGCAAGATGGCGAATACACTCCTTAACCGGTTATACATACTCCGTACATTGTATGTAAACGGCCAAGAAGCTAACGATTAGGCGACAAGGCAGGACCTTCCGAACAGGTTGTCTTGGCTGCAAATTAACCATGCGTGCCTGATGCAGGAGGAGTTGGTGCCGCCGGCCGCGGGCAGCGTAGTCTTGTTGGTTTGTAGCCTTGGCTGCGTCTTCGAAGGAGTCTGCAGACAGGGGTCTTTGCTCCAGGCCGCCTCTTACGTGCATGCTTTTTTTTTGTGCCTCAGTGTCACTGGGGGGGAACCTGCGAGTCCGATTCATGTCGTCACCCACACGGCCTCCTTTGAATCTTCAGATAATCTGCTGCTGAGACTTTCACGAGTGTTTTGCTCTGAGATTATTAACCTTGATTGAATCCCGCCTGTGACTCCGTCGTGGTACTCCGTACTACCGCTGTTTGTAAGGTACAATGTACTCCGTAGTACTCCCCGTACACTAAGATCGGAGGGCTCCATCTCGGCGACGGGGCGGCGAAATCGGGTTCTGTGCTGGGTTCCTTTGTCCCCGCTCTCCACTCGAGCAACCTTTTCCCCAGACACCCTGGCCGTTTTCTCAAGAAAGACGTTGGGGAGGTTTCTGCGAAGCATTCCTGCACAATGCCCAATGCCCTCCAGCAGTGCTCCGTAAGGAGAACCAGGATGGCCATGAAGCCCTTGGATTTCAACTTGTACTCCGTACAAGGGAGTAGTAACCCTGGGCCTCGGCGTCGGAGATGAAGAAGCCGTTTATTGCTTGCATGAACTTCATGGCAAGGAAAACACAGCCCGCATGCAATGTCCCATGACAAAACTAGCTGCCTTCTCCAGAATCGCCCATATGTTGTTAACCGACGGGCAAGATGTCCGGAGCGGTGGAGTCGACCGTGGATATCATGGCAATAAAGACAGTTCAATCTCTCGATTTTCCAGGGGATTCAAGCGTTCCAGGGCCTTGTTGAGGTCCACTGCCTACATGTCCGAAGTAGGTACGGAGTACAGGTTGCATGCCACGCGGTGCAGGGTCCTGTCCTGTCTTCTCTTCTCGGACTTGACGCCAAGCAACCCACCGTGGTAGTGTCCCTCCTCTTCTAGAATACAAGTACATAAACGTGGTGGCGACAGTCTCTCTTCTTCTTCCCTTTATGGTGTGTGAGACAGGAAGCAGTAATTGAAAGCTGTGATACCGTCTTAATTAAAACCCGTCCATTCTTTTGGCAACCCCTCACCCAAGTCTTTCGTTTATACACCTTTTTACCTCCATTTAGTGAGACACGTCTGGGATTGGCTGTAGCGACTATGCTCTTCTCTGCCAAAGTTGTCGGCCTCGTGGCTACGGCATCGGTAGCCTCTGCTGCTGGGCTCCCCAAGCTCCTCTTCAAAGATGTCGTTGTCATCGGTGGCGGTGCATCTGGTACCTATGCTGCCATCCGCCTCCGTGATGACGAGAAGAGATCTGTAGCTGTTGTGGAGAAGGAGAGTATCCTGGTATGTATTCATGTGAAAAGCGTTCCGCAAGTTGCAAGTCCATTGACCAGGTAAACAGGGTGGCCACGTTGATTCCTGGACAGATCCAGAGACGGGCATCGCGTACGATTATGGCGTCAAGTCTTTCATCGACAGTGGTCCGGCTCTTGATTTCTTCAATCGTCTCGGCGTCGAGACGGGTGCGATGCCTCGTGATACAGTCAGCACCCAATACATCGATTTTGAGACCGGTGCTGCCGTCAACTTCACGCCTCCTGCCTTCCCTACACAACTTGCCGCGCTCGAGAAGTTCCTTGTTCAAGCTGAGAAGTATGAGCCCATGATCCAGGGTCCCGGATACTTCAACTTTCCCGAGGGCCATGAGATCCCCAAGGACCTGTTCATGCCCTTTGGCGAGTTCGCCAAGAAGTATGACTTTGTGGATGCTATGCCCTTCATCTACCAGACGACTGGCCTTGGCGTTGGCAATATTACCGAGGAGATGACCATCTTTGCGCTCCAGAGCTTTGGTGCCTCCATGGCACGCTCGACGCTGGGTTCGCAGGCCTCGTTCGTTCCCGCATCTCTCCGCAATCAAGACCTCTATGACGCGGCAGCCAAGGTTCTCGGAAATGATGTGCTCTATGACAGCACCGTGCAGGGCTCCATTCGCACGAAATGGGGTGTCGTGCTTACTGTCAAGAACAACAAGACTGGCGAGTTGACCATCGTCACAGCCCGCCGATTGTTGATTGCTATGGACCCCACTGAGACCAATACCAAGGTTCTCAGCCTTGACAAGAACGAGAAGGACCTGCTGTCCAAGTTCCATTACAACCGCGAGTTCACCGGCATCATCAACAACCCCAACCTAGCAAAGAACGTCTCTTATTTCAACTTGCCTTCTTCTGCTGCCCCCAACAACCTTCTGGCACTTCCAGAAGCCCCTTTCAACGCGCGCATCGACTATATGGGATCGGGCCATTACTTCCGTGTCACAATCGTTGGCGACAACGACATGAATGCGAATGAGGCCAAGGCTCTGGTTCAGCATGACCTAAACAAGTTGGTCGAGGGTGGTCACATCAAGGACAACGGCAACAACGAGGTCTCTTGGGTTGACTTTAGCGTCCACGGCCCCATGCACGCTCGTGTTTCTGCCGCTGAGCTCGAGAACAACTTCTTCAAGAAGCTCTACAAGCTTCAGGGCCAACGTTCGACGTGGTGGACCGGCGGTTCCTTCTCTGTCAACTTCCAGACTCATCTCTGGGAGTTCGATGATATTATCATCCCTGACATTGTCAAGGAACTCTAAGTTATTAGACAGAGTATCCGGGTGGTAGAGCACAATCTCAGTGTGTTGAAGAATATTTGTGATTATAACGGCCAGGTGGTAATGTGGATTTGAGAAAGTTATAAGCGTTAACCCATAATTATTCAATAGCAATCTTTTAGGACGACCAATAAGAAACGAGTCTAGTGTGAACCTAGAGGAGAATTCCTGATGCTGTGGAATGTGTGATCGGGGAGAGAAAATAAGGTCAGGCCAGGTGCCGCGTGTGTTGCAACTTGCGACAGGTGAAAGTGTGGGGTAAAGCGGCAGGTAGCTCCGTGAGCCGAACCTCAGCCGCTCGGATGGAGACTGCTGAATTTGTGGCTTGCATTGTGGTTCAGGGGGTCTGAGAAGGAAAAAAAAAGTCAGCCATTCATAAGTGAGGGGTACTGCGGATGGTCCGTTTTCTCAAGGTGTCAAGTTACCTACTTGTACAGTGGGTTTGTAAGGTACTTAACCGCTGACTTTTAGGGGCTTTTTTACACCTACCGGCTCAATATGGTAGTGGCATCGAATTATTACGACACTTCACAAAAAAACCAAATCAGACCAGATCAAACGAGGGCTTTGCCATTTCTTCACACCCAACAAACAAGATCACCCCATCGCTCTGCATCTGCATCGGTGTCGGCGTAATTCTTCCTCGAAACGAAACCTTTTAATTTTCATTTTCCCTTCTCTTCGTTTCTACCTACATCTTTTCCCCCTAAATTCTACCGTACCTTAACCATTTGCAGCGTTTGCTCTTTTGTCATCATCACCCACCTTGGCCGCCGATTTCCGCTTCCCGCATCCCCCTCGCCCAAACACAATACACGCGCAATAACTTTGCAGCTGCATTGACTGCACTTGCACCACTGCACGGCCAACCCCCTATGCCTCAGTGAATAAGGTATAGAGAGTCCCTCATCAGGATCCAGCCACGGCATCTGTCTCTCACTCCTTTTCTTTGACGACGCCCGGATCTTGGTAGCGACTCCCCATCACCGAGGATAAAAAACCTTAAAAAAAAAAAACACTTCCCCACGACCGAAATTCGCTTTACACGCACTTGGCGCCGCACTGATCGGCAAAGACATTCTCAAGGTTCATCCCTTGCAGCATGGCACCCTCCAAGGGCCCCTCCAAGGGTGTTTCCCAACATCGCAGCACTGGCTCCGTTGGTCGAAATCAAACACCTGTCAAACCCGTGATTCCTCTGCCACATACTCGTCGCCAGGCCGCCGCAAAGGCCGCTGCTTCAACCACCGCGACTGGCTCAACAAACACCCCGCCTGTCAGTTCTCCCAAGTCTGACCAGTCTGGCGACACCTTAGCCTCAACAGGCCAGACAGGGGACCATGCGCTGGTAGATGCTACACCTGTCGCATCCCATGCCCATCCTGTCAAACAGGTCAACGGAGCATCCTACGTTGATCAACCTGCCGCTACGAGCCCTGATGCGCCTGGTATTGCTTCTGGTATGTACCACCTTCAACTTAACCAACAACCTCTATTCAGAACACGCACTAACCTAATCCTAGAGCCAGTCTCAACGCTCTCTCCCGAAAACCCCACTGTAACAGGCGTGACTGAATGGAATGCGGAGCGAAACGACGGATTGGAGGTTGATCATTCTCGTTATAGTGAAATCGTTGACCCGGCCAACCAAGAACGTTCGAACGGAACTTCTGGGAAAGACGTGTCGCAGACTGGCAGCGGGCAATTGGACAACACCTCCAGAGTTTACGTGGACAACGGCCCAGAAAGGTACCAACAACTCCCTCCAGCCTTTCATCCTTCGAACCAGGCCGCCAGAACGAACCCGGCCGAGAACATCGAAATGGCACGCCCTCAAATGGAGTATAATGGCCCCCCTCCCCGGATGCACCAACCCCATCCCAGCAACGGCAGCTTGCATTTTGGGGCCTTCCATGAATCCGCACGCTCTTCCCCCGCGCCACCGCATTCTGGAGGCATCATGCCCCCGCCTGGAATGCAGTTCCCAAATGGACGACATTCGCATATGGGACCTCCCGGTCACGGCTTTCCGCCCGGATTGCCTAACGCTGGGACACCTCCCAGTGTTGATGTGTATGGACGGCCGCTTCCTGTGCATGACCCCTACTTACCGGGCCATAACTATCGGGATTCGCTCTCGTCAACTCATGCAGATGAGAACGGCCTATTCCCCCAAGACGGCCGACCATACATCCCAGGACCTGGTGGGGAAGTTCGTCCTCGTCAATACTATGGCGGTCCATCCGGCCCTCGGCCTGGCCCAATGATGGGCCATCACGCAACGCCCTCCAATGTGGTTGCTCCCGGAGACGGAAGGGCCGATTTTGATTTTCTGCAGCACCACTTCTCAGATGCTACGTATGCTGATTGCGAGATCCAACTGAGGCATCAGCATAAACAGGGATTGGCCAAGATTCCTGCGCACCGTCTGATTCTGTCTCGTAGTGCCGTACTGGGTGACCTGATGAAGAGCGCTGAGCAGCACCTCCCCCAAGTCATAGTCTTGGACATCACAAGCAAATGGATATCTATAGAGGCCTGTTACCTTGCTCTTCAGCATCTCTATGGTCAACCTCTATTTGCTCCTCCCCCCAACAGGCCTGCCGAACCGGATGGGCTGCAGCCACTGGGGTCGGCTTCGGACCGGCTCAAGTTCGCCTTAGCCTATGCGGCAGCGGGTCACCTCATAGGCTGTGAACCTGTACTGAGGCGTGGATGTGAGATCGCCGCGGGATTGGTTGAACTGGAGACGATCGAGCTTGCACTAGAGTTCGCTCTCGAAGGGTTCAAAGATGTGGGTGTATACGACGAATTCAAGTACCAAGATGGGTCACGAATCATCCTCCACTCTATTGTTAGCTTTATGACTTCGAACCTCCCCCAAGGATTCTCTTTGGATACATTGAGCGCCAAGTATTCACCATACGCTCGACTACCCATCGCGTCTCTACCATCGTCCCCAGTCGTTGATGATTCCGATTCGCCAGTGGTCGCTCACGGCCTCTCAGGCGCTCACCTGAGGAAGAGCTCCCGCTCCCGTGCAGGCATTCAGTTCGGCGACCTCTCGCTATCTGGCGGCGAGAACAATGGCCCCCACGGTACTCCTAGAGTATCCCAGCAGCGACCACCTGTTTTCAGCATTCTGTCTCGTGTGCTCTTGAACTTGCCATTCGCCCATCTCAAGATGCTCCTAGATACATTGCTCATGGTTGCTGTCAGTAATGCGCCGTACCTCGAACTTGGCTACCGTATTGTAGCCGAGGTGGTCCAAGAGCGCGAGAGGCTTCGCGTGCAGATGGTGGAGGCAATTATCAAGAACCCTACGCCAGAAAATGATTCAATTCGAGCCCGTCTTCAAAGTCCCGAGCCGCGCTATCATGATCAGTGGAGCGTGCTGGGCTGGCAGGAGGAGTTTGAGTATTCTAGCGGCAATCCTCAACAGCGACCCCGCCTCAGCCGTCGATGGTCACCTCTCATGATTATGGAGCCGCATAGATCAGCACCAGCCTACCCCTGAATCCAGGGAACGTGACTTAGATATGTTTGGCTCCTTTTACCACCAGATCTTGGCGAGGCGAGTGTGGATATTTGGCCTGGAAGAGATCGAACGTCGATCATACCGTACTATACTAAGCAGTATACGCGTACTAGGAGGCCAATCGCATGCAGGCTTAGTTTGATCAGACAATCTATATCGCTGACTTGGCGTACTCAAATTCGACTTCAGTGGAAGTTCCGCAGAAACCACCTTGACGGTCAGCTTCTAAAAGGAGTAGAGGAACTAGGTCTCCTTGGTCAAGTGCAAACGGCTTGCTTCATTGAATGTCTTCAAAGAACTCGATGCTTCGCAAAATTCGAGCCTTGCAAGCTGTCAGGGACGTATCCACCTAACAACCTACAAGGAACGAGAGGAATGATTTTTGGGGCAAATCACATAACGAAAAGGGGGCTTGGATTTTGGCTTAGACGCGATCATGCGTGGCCAACGACTTCAGCGCGTCTGTGAGTTCGCTCTAGATGGCCTGAAGGAAAAGTTTAATGATACCACTGACTTTAGAGCGGTTGAATCAAGGGTGGGCGAATGAGAGACTATGCTCCTTGTGCTAATGAGGATACCAAGGACAAAGAGCTACTAGGCAAAGGGACTGATTACCTTGGGCTAGGATTAATGATGCGATATGAATGCTCAATGAACGAAACCATGATATCAGATTTGATTATGTTGGTACATATTCATTCATGCCCACCGTGATCTATGCTTGTAGATGATTGTTGATACTCTGTGCAATACCTATTATATGGTTTTACGCATACGACTTTACCCATTCTCATCGGCAGGCGATCACAAGCACAGACTCCCCCAGGATAAGTCGTTGTGAAAGGGTTTGTGGAGACTGGGGAATCAGCTACTAGGAGTCGAGGGGCTTAGGTAGTACGGAGTACATAATAATGTATTACCCACTAATAGGGAAGGGCAATGGAAGAAGGTACAAGGCTAGCCCCGCCAAGCGTCAACGTACGGAGCAGGTTTAGCAGGTATTATTACGGAGTACGGAGTACAACGAGCTGGTTCGCCCTGGCATGTGCGGCCGACGTAATCTAATTAGACTTGGTTCAGCAACCAATGCCGAGGCTCCTCTGCACTCGACTGGGCCCTCACTTCCTCTCATTCACCACCACCAACACTATTATCGTCTGCTCTCGACAAATCCATTTCTTCATGTTCATGACATAGCACAAATCGTGATAGCGCCGCATATCTCACCCCTCCCCGCTCGCTGTATTCCCAGTGTGACACGCCTCGCCGCGGGAGCTTTCGCCCCACGGCCAGTGATAAACCAGCAAATTGTCAAGTCAGAAAGGGAGGAGAAGGACTCTCGCCGAGTCTTTTCAATGCACGTTATTCCGCCTTCCAATTACTGCTAGACAACCTTACGACCGGCGAGGCACGAGGTGAAGTAGCATTCATCACACCCAACGATGGCAACCGACGCGTCCCCCGAGGCGTCGTCGCGCCCAACTCAGTCCAAGCCCAACGACGCCGTTCTCCGCAACACCCTCCGCTATACAATCTCAGCACGCGAATACGCCGCTCTGCACAAGTACGTCCTATCACGCTCACGGGCTTTGCGTCGAGCTGCACCCAGCCCCGCCGCCGTCGACAAGGCGCTGCAACCCCGCGACTCCTCCGGCGGTGCCAAGAAGGGAGGCGGTGGTGCCGATGACTATAATGCCCGGGCTGTCAGGCATGCCCTCCGCGTCTTCGCCGTGACGTGGTTTGGCATGAAGGGCTGGGAACTTGTATCCCGACGGCTGAAGCACCAGGAGAAGTCCGGGGCTGGCGGCTCCTCGGCGCCCAAGAAGCCCTTTTACCGCTTCAAAGCTCTCCGACTTTCCCTTTCTCTGTCAACGATCCTCCTCCTATACCGATGGCTCTTTCGCTTCTTGGCCCGCCTTCGAGCCCAGCTGCTGATCCCCTCGGCCGAGCCATTCCGCCTGCGAAACCCGCGTACCAGCGCTGCCCTCACCTCTGCCTATGCCCCGGCTGTTGGGGCCTCATTCGCCGGACTGGCGTTGGGCATCTATCCCACGCAGCAACTCCGCGTATCGATAGCCATATATGCCATGTTCCGTGCTCTCGAATTTGGCTGGAACGTTTGTGAGAGTGAAGGTCTGGTCTGGGGTTCTACCAAGGCCGGAAGGAAGGGGGAGAGGCCGTGGTGGTTTGGCAGTTGGATGCTGCAGCCTTTGGCCTTTGGCCAGCTGTTCCACGCTGCCGTCTTTGATCGAGACTGCTTACCAAAGGTGAGTAGCCGTAAATTAGATTCCCATGGAGTTTCTTTGCTGACAAAAAGCAATCAGTCCTATGGAGATTTCATCTTTAAGCATTCGACGGCCTACATCCATAGTCGACCAAGCGACTGGCCCCTGCACCTCAAATGGCCTCAGGCCAACCAGATTGTAGACAGCCTTGCAGAAATGGCTCGCCTCAAGTGGCCGTAAGTTTCTACCCGTTTGAATACCCTGCTTGAGTAATGCTAATTTTACTGTAGCTCCTACATCTCCCTGACCCTCTTCCCCCAAAAGGAGGCCGTTCTTCCACCGTCTCTAACGGCCATTGCTCCTCTCACCTCGCGTGCACATCCCTTGATCACATCCCTCTCCTGCGCGACTCTCCATCCCTCCGACCCCTCTTGCCTCCGAACATACATCACTTTCTGGATCAACTCCTTCCCTCCTCTGACCCGCTTCTTCCTGCTCATGTACTCCGCCCTCACCGTCCTTCCCCGCCTCAAGACCCTCTACCACTCACCCCTCTCAACGCTCCATCAGGTCATTGCCACGGCCCTCCGCATGTCAACCTTTGTCACAGGCGCCATGTCTACGGCCTGGGCTTCCATCTGCTTCTTCCAGCAGTACCTTCCCCGCCACGTCCTGGCCACGCAGCGCTTCTTCCTCGGCGGCTTCTTCGCCGGCCTGTGGGCCTGGGTTGAGCGCCGCCACGGCAGAAGCGTCTTCCTCTACTCGGCTCGCGTCTCCATCGACAGCCTGTGGAAGGTCGGCGTCAAGAGACGCTGGTGGCGCGCCATGAGGGGCGGTGATGTCTGGGTGTTTGTGTTGGCGCTAATGGTAACGGGTGTCGTTTACGAGAAGGATGCCAGAGCTGTGCGCGAGGCGCAGTGGAGAAAAGGCATTAGCTGGGCTCGGGGTGAAGGGTTCCGGGACTGGAGCATCGATGATGATGACGAGGTTGACGAGGTTAAGGAGGAGTAAAGAAATGAAAGTGATTCGGGGGCAATTCCCTGACAAGGGACTTCATCATATTTGAAACTTAGCGAGCATTCCTGGGGTTCTACTACTAGTACATAAGTCAATAAACACACTTGATTACCGAGATACTTCCCTCTTTCTCTAGTATCTATTATTCATATCTCATGAGTTTTGACTACATTACCAATTTATAAATATGCACAGGTATCACAAAATCATCAAACTACCTCGGAGAAAAAAAACATCCCTATGTTCCGTATGTCATCAAATAGGGGGAACCTATACAAACTTGAAAACTTGTCTTGAATTGACCTGGTATTACCAACAGTTAACTTAAGGAGCTGGAATCTTGGAGCCATCCCACCAGGGGTAGAATCGCTCCGGAGGAACAGTAGTCAGGTCTAAGCTCTTAAGATTGCACTGAATCTCTACACCGCAACCCTTCGAATTGACGGTGTTGCCCCACCAAGTAACGCTGGTGTTTGTCCATTGGACTGAGAAGAACATGATTATGGCGCAGATGGCAACACCTGTAGACCAGGCGGCTGACAGGACGTAGTTGTACTATTAACTTAGTTAGTGGGTTGGTAAAAGAAGAACTGAGAGATAAATGGCTGACCTTGGACCAGAAAGAAAGGTAACGGTTCTTGACGTAATGCCACGAGAAGTACGCAACATACACCGCTGAGATCTGGTAGGCAAAGTTGTAGGCACCCCAGTTAGTACCGCCAACGAACGCAGGGCCAAGACTGATACGCCTAAAGAGCTTGCTCTTGGGCCACTTCTTCTTGAGAGCGAAAACGGTAATGGCCGCCAGAGCACCGAAGGGGAAGGCCATGAGCATCCACTGGTAAGGGGCACCGGCACCAAAGGACTTGCGAGGGCCAATGGTACCCCAGAGAACAGAGGATGTGTAGAAGGAGTACACGTTCGGGCACGTGAATTTCATGGGTGCGTTGGGTGTACACACATCCTTCAGGTTCATTTGGAAGACCATGAGGCCGGTGGAAACCATGGTGCAAACAAATGTCCCTACAATCTGTGCCCAGAAGGTAACCATGGGGGGCATGTGTAAGTAGTGGGCCAGCTTGAGATCGTTGGCGAAAATCATGGTATGCGTAGCCGTGGTGTGGCCATAGCACTTGAAAAAGTTCATAGCAATGGCGTTACCTTCGTAGATGAGACCACCGATGAACTCGGAAAGAACATTGAGAGGAATAGGGATTCCAGTCATGGCTGTGACGATACCGGTAGGAATGATGAAGATGAGGCACATGGCAATACCGAACAGAGGTGTGGCAGGGGATGTTGTAGTTGGCCAGCATGCTAGACCAACGATACCAAGCACGGTAGATACAGCCAATATGCTCATGTACCACCACTCCGAGACCTCTGGATACGCTTTCATGAGACGACCGTGAACATCATCTTGACCCTCCTCAACACCATCGGGAGCTTCCTTCCGCCGGAGGGACCTCCAGAGCGACTTGAATCCGAGCATAACCTCATAGCGGTGGTGAAGAACAACATTGATGATGACGATGGCGTACAGGGCGAAGAACATCATGTAATTGATGATCTGGGCGGCGCTCAGATAAGGAGCAGAGTAAACATTGTACTTGGCGGCATCAAAGTGACCGAGAGCATCAGTAGCCAGAGAAACGTTGTAGGGCAGGCCGTAGTGGTCGAAGGCTTGGTTGGTGTTGATGGGCAAGTACCCAGTTTGCCAGGAGTTGGTGAAATACATGGCGAGGATAACCATGCCAGAAAGGAACATGCCAGCTGCCATGTTGAAGATTGAAAAGGACGGGTACATCTGCAAATTCAGTGTAAGCAAGTTTGCTTCGTGGATCAATTTTAGAATGAATACTGACCAATGGATCGTATGTGAAGGAAATAATGTTCCAGTCAAGCGAAGGCAGAGGGTTGAAGAGACCCATACCCTGTCCACTGGTGCTGCCTGTGAGGATGCTGAGAAGCATATTGTTGGGTCTGATCCAGGCCATCCAGCTGAACAAAGAAATACCAGTGAAAAGGTAGCCTGGAATCCAGAAGTAGAAGAACATGATGAAGAAGGCAATCATGAAGAACCTGAATCGAGAAATTGTCCAGGGTCTGTTGCCAAGACCCTGCACAGGATGGTTCTCTTCATTATGGAGCGCAGAATTGAGAGCGATTGTGACGAGTGAAGCCGGCCACACACAGTAGCTTGGATAGACGAGGAATCGCCGAACAATGCCAGCCAATCCGTAGCCAATAAAGTTGGTGGCCAAGTTGTTGACAATCATGTAGCCAAAACCACCGGCGTAGTTCTGGTTGAAGAACTGTGGCAGGTACTGCACCCAGAAGATCTGGTTGCTGTAAGGCGTCGCAATGGCCACGCCAGCCATGATGGTGATCATCATATGTTCCTTCTTGTTGAAGTGTCCCGGGTTGAGAGGGATCGTAGTGCCCGTGAATGGAATAGGGATGTTGGCGAAAGGTACGAACTTTTCCCATGCCTTGCCGAGAGGAAAGGCGAGCAGTTGAGCGACATCATTCATGATAGCAATCGGAGGAATACGAATGCTGAAGAGTTGGTTGACGAAAGAGATGACGCCAGCAAAGAAGATGCCCAGAACCCAAGATCTGATTGTCGAAACTGGCATCGTAGGATCGTCGAAGTTATCGACAACGGCACGAACTTCGGCATAGGGACTGTTGTTGGTAATGATGGCAGCTTGAATCTTCATTTCCTCGACCAATTGATCATGCTTCTCGGGGCTTTCCGTAATCGATTCATCGGCTGTGCTCTGAATTAGAGGGTTTTCGGAGAATGCTGGGTGTGTTATTACGAACCAAGGAACGCCTTGATCTTCTCCAATGTCTCGTGGGGGAAATTGGGGTCATCTTCGTGGACGTAGAAGACTCGCTGGAGCAGCTATAAGTAGTCTCATCAGCGTCGGCTCGTTCTTAGGCCGGTTCGGTACCTCGTTTTACCTCTCGAGTGCGCTCTAGCGAAAGAGTAGACGCAAACTCCTTGGCTTCGAGAATATCATCTTCTGTGGCGTTCACACCCAGGGGCTTCGAGGCGCCGCTGCCGTCGAGGAATTCGGATGACTATTGTTCGCATCGTAAGCAAGGGCCAGTTTCGATTTTGCGCCATGGTTGTAATCAAATGGTCAGTCAATGGATCATACCGGATCGGCGGCGCTTGGGGACTGATCGATGGTGTCCTGGTCGACTCTGGGCTTCTCGCTTGTAGTCGGTCGTGTGGTATTGTCGGTGGGTGCGGCGACCACCTCAGGCTCTTGCCTATCCGCCATAATTAAGGTGTAAAGCTGTCTCACCAGCTGGCACGTTGATCCGCTCCGTTTCCTTCAGCGGCTCGAGTACAAATTTCGCTGTAGAAATTAAAAAAGGAAAGAAGACGTGAAGAGAATAAAAGGAAGACCAAGACCAAATATTCCAAGCAGAAGTCCGTTGTCAGTGGGGAAGGTACGAACAACGTCCGGACAATCCAAATCAAATACTCAAAAGGCCGCGAGGGAAGTGGACATGAAGGATTATTGCCTAGGGTAATGGTTGGTATAAATAATGCTGCACGTACTCCGTGCATGCACGAGAATAGCAATGCACCTAAACATGACACGGCGGGAAAGAGCTAAGGGGGGAGGGGACAAGGATTCAATTATTAGCAAGTGTGATGCACATCCCAAATTCGACCACTTTTTCCAGTGCTGCCAGATTCATGTCTATCCCTTGTAACCCTCACCTTACAACTAGGATTGCAGTCCCCATAATTCAGAGCCAGCCCTGGCAGAATTCACCCAGAAAGCCAATGAGACCAATGTCGATACTCCGCAGAGTTGCTTGCTTGAGCAACGCTTCTTCATCGACAAGGCGTCGCAAAGACTCTCTCTCGCACGGTCCTCCGAATAGCTCAGTCATGTAGGGACAAATACGTACAACTATAACCAAGCCACTGGCAAGTGGTTAGCTACAAGTACTAATGTTCATATGTGCTACATACTCCGTACCTTCAAAGGCCACACAATCGCGCGTGGCGCGGGGTCGGATCGCCTACAACTAGCAAGTACAACTACGTGCCAGGCGAGCCAAATGGGCATCTCCAAGATGGCGAAGGCGCTGAAACTGTGGAACGACAGTGTAAAGCAGAGTTCCTCGTTGGCTGCGCGATAGTTTCGACTGCCGATGCTCTGGCAGATCATCCCCATGGCCACATAAACGTTCGTCAGCACGTTTGCCAGAATAGGAAAAGGCCAGTAAGCCCGTGGAAGGGGGGGTAGGGGGGGGGCGCTCTTGGTCAAGGACTGTCCCCCTGGGCTGGCACTCCAAATCGAACTACCACCCTACTTATTACTGGACAAGCATCGAGAAGGTGGAAACGCCCAATCCCACGTCTCCTACCCCTGCCGCCCTCGACGTCACCAATACAGGTGACTGGATGCAGACAATGGGTCAAACCGTCCTCGCGGTGCGTCTGTCTGTCTACCGCCCAGAAGCGGCGTGGGATCATAGTCGACACCAAGCTTCGCTCTCTCTCCATCTCCCAAGGACGCCAAGAAAAGAAAAGCAACGGTCCCGCCATTTCACACGCAGCGCCTTCGAGATGTCCGCGACAGCAATCTCCACACAAAATACGGCGTGTACTCCGTACTCCGTATGATCGAGTTACTTGAGGGGTTAGAAGCGATTGGAACGAACTTGTAGCGTCGACCAAGTTGGTTGAAAAGCAAAGATATCCCTTAACCGCCAATTAACCGGAGCTTGGTTAATCAATTATTAGAACCCTTGTTTCAAAAGATTATAACGCGCCTTCAAGAAGAGTCCTTTATCTCTAGATCCACCAAAGGCGATGTGGAAGGGTTGTCCGTGCACCTGATTCGAGGATGCCTGCCGCAAGCGCAGCCTCAGCCGACAAGGAGGATGTCAAGACTCTAAGCCCAGCACTACGGAGTACGGAGTAGAGCTTGTAGTAATATGGAGTACGGTGTACGGAGTACAGAGGGTCCCTTTTTCGGTGTCAATTACTCCGTACAAGCCTTTTTCCCGACATGAGACCTATTGCTCTGGATCCCAATTTCATGCCCTTTTTCTTTGTCGGCCTATTCCTATTAGAGTGAGACGCTCTTTCGCGTCATGAGCGACTCGGTGTCACTATCTCATCTATTAGCCAGGCGTTGTCAAGTGGCTCATCAGGCCGTGTACGCGCAATTGCAGCACTTGCGCAGCCGCACAGTAACAAGCTACAAGTAACAACACGCATTGCCGCAGCGGAGAAGATCTCATCCCCACACTTGAGCAAGCCATTCTGAAAGAGCGGGTCAAAGCAGCTTTACCCCGAACGGCAGGTTCTCCTCTCGTTAATGCCCGTCCCGGCATCTCACACCCACCAGTCGAGGTGATGAAGCACTCATTCATGTATGACATTTCTTGGTGACATACAATACAAGCCCTGAAAGTTTCACACTGGAGACGCCGTTTGCAGGGGTTTTTGACCAATAGGAGGCGATAGAGAAAGGCTTAAAGTGACTTCTAGGGACCTAAAGGAGACTAGATTAAGCGGGGAAAATAAGGGCGCTAAATATATCTTTAAGTAGCTATTATAGCTAGCTTATCTTAAATAACTAGCTAGCTATAGGGTAGCTTAGAGGGGAAGGAAAAATCTCTTCCCGAAATTCATCCGGTTATAGCGATACGTACTAGTAACCCTTCTGAAAATGGTCCAGTTTTTACCCTCTCCACTGTTAAACTTTCAGGGGGTAGATTGTATCACCATTGTCCATCAACTTGCTATATGTAGAGCATGGTGGTTACTTGTGTGTTCCGTTGCTCGCAACTGCTCAGAATCTCGATGCGCAAAAACTCATGCCCCTTGTCTAGTCCAGATCACGAGGGACTCTACCAAGAGTAAGGCAGCTAGCTGTCTGTCGGTCCTATTAAGCGATATCAACGTTAAATGAATCGACGTTTTAGACCCGGAGCTCAGAATCTAGGCTAGTCCGCTCGTACGAAAAGAGAGAGACGTCGGATGTCCGAACGGGCTGTCAACAAGAAACGGCACCGCAGGGTATTAAGAATCGACCTCGTTATTGTAGAATTTCCTCACGAAATTTTGGGAAATTCTACATCAGCCTCCAAATTCACTTGCATATATATACTTGTAGATGACGCATCTATTCTCCCATGTACAATTTTACCTCCCGCCAACCCCTGCTCCCCAACCTTCCAGATGCAGCCAAGCAAAAAAACTCGAAATGCATTCCCCTCCAAAGACCCCTGCAAAGATGCTGCAAGATTGCGACTTTGCCTCTGGGGGACTTGGAAAGCTAGCTGCCGTGGTTAAACGGCACAGCTATCTTGACTGCTACAAAGCTCATGAAACCCGACTTTTCGACATGAGAAGACCGCATCGTCACACTAAAATTCGAGCGTGTTGCCTCAATCTCATCCCCATCTTTTCGAGGTGAGACTCCTTATCTATAGTTCGCCTCCACTCCGGTCCCGGTCGACCACTTTCTAAAAATGGTAACATCCGACGGTAGGTACCACAAGGCCATCTTGTGAGGGAGCCCTAGGGGCTCTCACTCTACTTGTACTCCGTATATAGTAGTATTGCACCAACCCCGTTTGGTCTACTGTACTTTTGCCATCTCTAATGAGGGGGTTGCCCGAAATTTCGACAAGCCGTAGTCCTATTCCGGAAGGCGGCAAAGACGGGCAATAAGAGGAAGGGCTAAGAAGGCATACAAGTAGCTACGAAGGCATCGCTACTACTAATACCCCATTACCTCCCTCAAGCAACGCGCAGCAGCCGTAATCTCAAGCAGCGCAATAGCTATAGCCTCGAGTAATGCAGCAGCCGTGCCTCTAAGCAGTATATAGTAATAGCCGTAGCCTTTATCGTCAGGGCGGTTGCGGCAGCCGTTATAGTAGCTTTAAAATTAACCTCGTGACGCGACTTAAGTATAGACGCGACTATACCTATTGACTGAACGGGTTCTTGGAAATTTAGTGGGGACTCCTTCCGGAACAGGACTACGGCTTGTCGAAATTTCAAACTCGCTTGTCCGGATTACGGCCAGCCTCTTCTTCCCAACTTAAACCTCAGAACGTCACACTATGTCGTCAGTACCAGGACCGCATACAGGGATACTACGCGAGGAGAACTTGGTTCTCAGACAAGTATTCGGGTACAACGACCAGTCAATACATACGGAGCCAGTGCCTCGAACTGGATCGCCACTCCCAGGCTCATCTATAAAGGACGTTTTGTTTGTCTCTGTGGATGTTGATACTGGAGGAGGCTACGAGGTAATCTTACCAGATCAGAGCTTCCACGTTGGCATATCAATATTCGATACCCGTTGCCTTGCTAGCAATACGCTTGCAGATCCACTACGAGCCATTACATCCTACCAATTCATTAACCGAGATACAAAACCTTGCAAACGAGCAGCAAAGCGCTTTTCGTTGGGGGTTACGGAAATGCTTACGTTGTCTGCCATCGCTACACGAATCTCGTCACTTACGCAAGGCAGAGATTACATCCTAGTCGCACATGGGATAAATGAAGATGTTAAATTTCTAAACAACATCGACCCAGAAATTACTGCTAGGGCGTGCTATATACTAGACACGACAAAAGCTGCACAGCATGTCCTACAGCTCTACTATCGGTATAGCTTAGAGAAGCTCCTCGACGCGCTGGGCATATCTTATAATGATTGGCGACTTCATGCCGCTGGGAATGATGCCTTTTTCACTCTCAAAGGACTCCTCATGATCGTCGCCCGCGATATATCCGCGAAATGCCACATCTTGACATCTGGGAACCAGCAGACGATCGACATGCAAAGTTTAACTGCTACAAACCTCGAAGCTATTGCTCGCACCCCCTACCCTCTGCCGACAGACGAGCCTCACAAAGCCCCATCCCCGGAGAAATCATCCAAATTATCCATCGGCGCTAAACGGAGAGCACGGCAGGCAAGGAAAGCAGCTCGTCGAGCAAACAACAATCTGGTAAACAGCAGTGAGCTAGGCCAAGATGGGAGCCATGATCTCGACGACACGTCATCAGTTGATCATGGTGTTGCTCCTCCCTCAAACTACTGACGCAGGTCCATCTCTCAGATTCGTTCGGCGGCTACCTGCTCTACTGCCTCCAGGGCAGACTAGACTGCCGAGGGTGGGCTGGCATTGCCGCCATGCTACATGTGAGCCATCCCTTCATCTGGAAAATCCCATTCACTCTGAGAAAAATTCCGTTGCTGACGTACAGCGTAGTAAGCAAAGGGTTCGCAAAGCTGCTACGCGAGGGTGCGTTCTGCTCGAGGCTGCCTGTCGGCTACGAGGGCCGCTGTGAGAGGGATGTGTTCTGCTCGAGGCTACCTTCGTCGGCTATATAAGAGGATGCGTACTGCTCGAAGGTGTCGACCGCGGCTGCGAGGGCTGCCGTGAGAGTATACGTTCTGCTTCAGGCTGCCTTCCTCGGCTTCGAGGGCTGTTGGAAGAGGACGTGAGAGAGTGCGTTCTGCTCGAGGGTGCCGACCGAGGCTACGAGGGCTGTTGTGAGAGGCATGTGTTCTGCTCGAGACTGCCTTCCCCGGCTGCGTAGGCTGCGAGGGCTGCTGGAAGAGGCTGTAAGAGAGTGCGTTCTGCTTCGAGCTGCCCCTTCTTCGGATATAAGAGGCTGATAATACTTGGGCCAGGCTCCCATCCGGGGGCTCTTCGAGGACCCTTCGGGGATGCCCGCAGCAGGCCTTTTTTCTTCTTTCTTCCCCCTACGCGGGGGGGCGCCCTCCGGGTGCCCTGCCGGGGGCTTCCTGCCTTCCTTCTGCTGATTTAAAGTACGTGTCGAATGGTATAGTCTTTTAATATCAAGTACGTTCTAATATGCCCTAACTCTGCTTTATGTATGTCACAAGGCGACCACCAAAACGCCGAGCAATAACAAACATCAACTTTATTTTTCTTCCAAGAATATCCTCCAAATCAAACCTCATTTTTCAGGCCACTGTATCCTGCTCGTATCATCCTTACTTGCTGCTTTGCTCCCCCTTGTCACCTTCCACGGACAACTTGGCAAGCCCTGGGGCAAGGACCTCCTCGCCCTCCTTCTTTTGCTTTTTCTTGTCCTTCTGCTGCTGCTTCTTGAGCTTCTTGGCTGCAGCCTTTTCTGCCGCGATGGCCTTCTGCCTCTTGAGCTCCTCTCCACCATAGGCATCACGCCACTCTTCAGCCTTGGCTGCGGGGATTATGGCGAAGAGGGGGCCAGGTGTGCCAATCTTGTGTCCAGCAGGTAGAGTGTCGAATCCCCAGTCCTCCGAAATGCTGGGTCTGGCCTGGGAGAGGCCAAGCTGCTTCAGGATCATCTCACTCTTGCCGGGCATGTAAGGGAACAGCAGGCCGGCAAGGAGTTGAATGTGACTGAGAGCGATGCTGATGACAGCGTTGCAGCGAGCAGGCTCTTCAGTTAGCAGGCGGCCGTCAAGCTTATTGTCCTGGAGGAACTTGTTGCCAAGAGAAGAAAATGCCATGAGGTCGGCGACAGCGGCGCGCATTTTGGTTGCTTCCATATGCTCAATGTAGGAGGCAAGGACTTCGCGGGCGTTCTTCTTATGTGCCTCAATGATGTCGTCAGTGTAGTCTGATCCAGGAACAGTGCTGTCCATCTTGGCAGCGCAGAACTTTAGCGTGCGCTGGACCAGGTTGCCAAGATTCTTGAGCAAGTCGTTGTTGTTGATATCGATGAACTCTTCCCACTTGAACTCGGAGTCGGCAGTCTCAGGTCGTCTAGATAGGAGGTAGAACCTCCAGATATCGGGGTCGATTCCCGTGTCCTTGGCGTTGTTCCCGAAGACACCCACGCCGCGCGATTTGCTGAACTTGCCGTTCTCGTAGTTGAGGTACTCAGTGGCGGAGATCTTGTTGACCTGAGTCCACTTCTTGCCCGTGCCGATTTGCGACGCAGGGAAGACGCAGGAATGGAATTGCACATTATCCTTGCCTATGAACTGGAAGAGAGAGACCTCGTCTGGATTGCGCCACCACTTCTCCCAGTTTGTTCCGGCCAGGTTGTCGCCATCCGTGTAGGTCTTGGTAATCGAAGGGTAACCGATGCAGGCATCGAACCAGACGTAGAACACCTTGTTACGATACTCCTCCTCGTTCAGGCCCTCGACCTTGGGAATCGGTACGCCCCACTTGAGGTCTCGAGTGATGGCACGGGGCTGGAAGCCCTTGTCGAGCCATGATTGTGTGATGGCAAGGGCGCTGGAACTCCACGCACCCTTCTCGCTCGATTCCTTGTACCAGGCGGCCACCTTGTCCTGGAGATCGTTCAGGCGCAGATAAAGGTGCTTGGTCCTCCGCCTCTCGGGGGCAGTACCATCGACCTTGCAGCGAGGGTTAAGAAGCCACCCAGTAGCCCCCTCCTCTTGCGCGCTGGCTTCATCGGCGTCGGGCTGTAGGGGATCTAGACTTGCCCCGCAAGCATCGCACTGATCTCCTCTGGCCCCCTTGTCGTGGCAGATGGAGCACTCGCCCTCGACGAAGCGGTCCGCCAGGAAGGAGTTGTGCGTCTCCTTGGCGCAGAAGGGCTGGCTGGACTCGCGCTCCTCGATGAAGCCGTTATCCCAAAGATCCTTGAAGATCGACTGCACAATGGCAGTGTGGTGTTCCGTCGGCGTCCGGTCGAAGATGTCAAAGTCTATGCGGAACCAGTCATAGATCTCGCGGTGGAGAGTGCGATACTTGGCGCAGAGAGTGGGGGGGTCGACGCCTTCCTCGAGAGCCTTTGTTTCTGTCGCGGTGCCGTACTCGTCCTATTTGCGTTGCCTTTCGTGGTTAGTTTCTTCTTATTCTTCTTCTTCTTCGATTTTGCCCTCTTGCTACCCCGCGGCCAAGCGACGCGCCCCTCGAGCTCCGCAGTTGTTGTACGTACCGAGCCGCAGACGAATAGAGTCTGGTAACCGCGAGCTCTGCAATACCGCGCAAAGACATCGGCAGAGAGCACACTGCCAATGAGGTTGCCTAGATGTGGCACATTGTTGACATAAGGGAGCGCGCTGGTGATGAGGACGTTGCGCTTCCCCGAGACGGGGAGGATGGGCGATTTGGCTTCGGAGCCCATCGCAGAAATGTTTGCAATTGCTGGAAGTTGGAGATTTGGCCGAAAGTTGTCTTCTTCTTTCCTCGAAATTTTGTCGTCTGAAAGAATAACGGGAAGGAAGTGAAAGGGGATTTTTTTTTTACCTTGATATTTGAGTCAGAAGAGCGCTCTTCGGAGGGGCAGTCACCCACTGCGGGGTGACTTTCAGGGCGACCCAAACGTTCCCGAAATCCGCACGATGGAGGGGGCCGCTTAGTCAATGCCCACCTTCACATTAAGATACCTAGGTACCTCAGGTGGCCGACAGCATGAAGGGTTTTCTGTTGATACCTTGAGCGCAGAGAGCCCGAATTGATTTGAAATCGGCATTTTAGAATACTGCATATTGGATTTCGGGTCTCGGCAATGATCAGTCTAGAAGGCATGCGAGCCGAGTTATTGGCGTGTGCAAGTCACAAGTCGCAAAGTAACTGTCAAAGTACAACGCTCATTAAGCCGACGTATATTCATAAAGACTATTGCCTGGGTATGCAGTACAGTCAAAGATTCCCATGCACAATTTCTAGGTCATGACCGGATCTCTCCTTTTTTTTTTTTCTTTTTTTTAGACACAAACCACCTCCACTGGCCGTCCTTGTCCTAGATGACTCTAGACGAGGTGACTCTTCACCTGTACACCCTCGGGCATCTTCCAGTGAGTCTTGACGCCACCCCAGCTCTCCTCGCTGTAGCCTTCCTGCACCTTCTTGCATGTCTTGAGGCCCCATTCCGAGACGCCGAGCATGAGGCAGCTCTCGAACATGAAGGCGCAACTGCCGGCGCCGACCTTGACGGGCGCCAGCTCGGCGTTGCGCGCCCCTTCGCTGCTCGCCGCGTCCGGGCCATGGCCGCTCATGACATTGTGCAAGCTCGCGCCGCCGGGCACGAAGCCGCCCGAGCCACCCCGCTTGGCGTCGTACCCGCCGCAGATGAGGCCCATGAACTCGCTCATGGTGTTGCGGTGATAGTACGGCGGGCGGAACGTGTCCTCGCCCACCAGCCACCTGGGGGGAAAGATGACAAAGTCGGCGATGGCGGTACCTGCGACGGGCGAAGGTGCCGAGAGCACCGTGAAGATGGACGGGTCAGGGTGGTCGTACGAGATGGTGCCGATGGTGTTGAAGCGCCCGAGGTCGTACTTGTAGGGATAGTAGTTGCCGGCCCAGCCCACGACGTCAAAGGGCGTGTGCGCCTGCTCCGTCTTGAAGAGCGTGTTGTTGAACTTTACCGTTACGGTGTACTTGGCCGAGCCTTCGGAGGCCGTGGCGCCAAAGTCCTCGCTGAAGCACGCGACGGGCGCCTGGAAGTCGCGGGCGTTGGCGAGGCCGTTGGACCCGATGGGGCCCAGTTCCGGGAGGACGAAGTGACCTTGGTACAGCTCCAAGGCGTAACCCCTTGCCGCCCCCGAGGGGAGCAAGACCTGGTACTTGACGCCGCGGGGGATGACGCAAATCTCCATCGGCCTGACAAGTAGCCAGCCGAACTCTGTGCGGACATCCAGGTCACCCTCTTGGACGACAATGAGGAGGTCGCCGTCGGCAGAGTAGTAGGCCGACTTGTCGTCCATGCTCTTCCCCGCGGCGTAGATGTAGATGCCAATTCCAGACTTCATGGTCGGGTCACCCGCACCGCCGACATACCTCAGCCCGGAAACAAAGTCGTCGTTCTTGGCCTCGTTGTGGTCAAAGGGGTCCCATCGCAGCTGGTTCGGGATGTAATGGACCTTTTCCTTGGTCGTAGCGATCGCCTCGCTCTCCTCCTTCGAGGGCGTGTAGGGAGGGTGCGCACAGGACGGCAGCACCCGGTACAGCCACGTCTGCTTGTTCTCGCGGCGAGGCGCCGTGAAGGCCGTTCCGGAGAGCTTTTCGGCGTAGAGTCCGTAGGGGCATTTCTGTGGCGAGTTCATGCCAATCGGCAGAGCTCCCTCGACAGCTTCCGATCTAAACCCGTGACTGTTAGCATACCTAAAGCTCCTCGTATTCATCACCCCCGCAGGCCCCCCCAAAGATTTGGCGCGAGAGCAAGCGAGGATCTTGACGTACTCTAGGTGGTTATCGAAGCCATTCTGGTAACGGTACTTCTCCTTGGTGCTGAACGTCGTGACGGGCATGATTGGGGATTTGGCCAAGGCGCTTTCAGGTGATGGTAGATGAGGAACCAACCCACGACGGACGTACGGAGAGATGACAGCACATTGGGCCCCCTTTTTAAACCAAGGTGGTTTAGAGTTGTCATATGTACTGTTGCACTCGTCGCCTTTAGCTTCAACGTCCCCACAGAGGGTGTGGTGGAGAGAGATGTATGTTGGAGGGGTTCCCCGGACCGTCATTAGCCGCAAGATGCCGTCGGCCATATTCCGCGATGCGCAAGCTGCAGCGATGCAGCCCTAACAGATCCCCGAGTTTAGGAGGCAGGAGGAAGATAGCGCATTAACAGTTACATTACATTTTTTGTCGTCTGCCAAGGTCACCATTCATCCATACATAGCACTGCCGATTAATTGTTTTGTGAGCTAGGTAATGCAATTTGGATAACATATGTTTCATTGTTCTTGCAACTGTTCAAGTTCTTGACTATAGTATTGACCTGGGGTCGACTAAATAAAGCTGGAGTCCTTCATTTTGGCTATAGCGTTGCCGGGGGGGGGGGGGGGGGG